>BMAO01018979.1:0-311038 GCA_019973975.1 Trichonephila clavata
GTAATTCTTTAAATAATTCATTTCAGTAAATAACTTTAATTAATTATAATTAAATTATCGTATTGTTACCCAAAACAATAGTTATAGAAAATTGCACCTCTAATGAGTGCTTTAAAATGTGAGAAAAAAAATCTTTCAAGTTTGACACGCCAAAATGGACGCTAAGTCGCCAAAAATGATGCCAACGTGGCTGTATTTGTGATTCTTTGAATAATTAGTTTTAATCAATTAATTTTTATTAATTATAATTAAATTACTGTGTTGTCATCCAAAATAAGTGTATATGTAAAATTGCAGCTCAGTTGAGTGCTTTAAAATGCATTTCATGAACAATTGAAAATTTGAACAAGATAAATAGAGAGAGAGTGGGCTAATAGTAGGAATTGGAAAAAATAATATTTTGTCAATTTCCTTTATGGACTAAATTCAGGTGACGCCATAGTCACGTGATAAATGCATTTACGTGTTTCCAGCCAGTCAATTCATGAGCATCTTTATTGACAACTTTTGCCCCTTTTACAGAAACTTTCTTCAAAAATGTGCATATTTGTCAACAATAATAATGCACAAAGGAAAACAAAATGTGCTTGATTCAAAAGTATACGTACAGTATAAGATTTTTGTAAATTGTAAAAAAAATTTTGAAGAAACTTAATACTTGAACAGCTTTACCAAATTATCACATATTTGAACTTGTAATTGAATTTTACAAATAGAACAATAAATATAAATCTAATGTTTGTTTTGAATTCAATGGGGAACACGTGGTTGCATTTATCATGTAACAGTCATGAATTTCCACCAATGCAGTAATATTCTGATCTATTTGATTCTTTGTATTGAAGTTTTTCAAATGACTTCATTTTTTTAACTAATTTGTTGATTGTTCTATTGTATTAATTTGATTCCTAAAGTATCAAAAAACAATTAGACCAGTGCTTCTCAAATTTCAATGTCTGTGACCCAATTTTCAATCATAATTTTCATCGCCCCCCCCTTCGTACAAAAATAATGTACTCTGATGCTAAAGTTACAATACGACTTCAATTAAAACCGCACAAATTATCAAGTATTAAATTTTGTATATAATTTTGTGTGTGATAAACCCATGGAAAAGTCCTAGTAATTATTAAGCCTGTCTCTCTCTCTCTCTCTCTCTCTCTTAACTTAGTATTGATAAATTAATTATCAAATGCATTGTACAATATCAGTGGCACACACATGAATTTTTCCAGGGTCGAAAGTCCGCCATTCTTTCATCATACCCCAATGCGCCGGCCGTCCAACATATTGTGATTTTTTCCACTGTCGGGAACAAAAAAACAGCAAAAAATAAATTATTGAATAAATAATTTGCATGAATTAATAAAATTTATTTTAATTCCAAATAATTAAATAAATTTTACCTACTATACACATAGGATTATAATGAATTGAAAAAGAAATCAAGGGTTTGCGGAAGTTCCGGACTCGGTCCCTCCCTCCTTGTGTGCGCCACTGTGAGTACGTACATTTATAAGTTTATTATATCAGTGTAAATGTGTCAGAATGTATTTTGTTTGCTTCTTTCAGTAAATCAATAATTTTATGGATAATCTTTTATTTTTGACTTTTCAAAATGCTCGCCCCCCCCCACAAGTAGGGTTATCACCCCCCCTAAGGGGGCGTGCCCCACAGTTTAAGAAATACTGAATTAAACATTTAACTTCAGCGTTCAGAAATGTTGCTGTTATTCCACCAAAAATCGAATTTTCTCTTTAATGAATGCCTATAATAGTGGCTTACTTACTTAATGTGCAGATTAAGTGGTGTCTAGCAGGTAATGCTCAGATTACCTACGTAATTTGAGAAATTACCGCACTTCAACGGATCACTCAAGTTACTGGACAAATTACCTAGCTAATCCGTAGATTAACTAATATCTGCATTTTAGTGGTAGCAGTTATACATCATAAATTTTCCGAGGTTCTATTTAAAAAATATTTTCCTTTGTCATATCTGCCATAGTTAACATTAACAATTATTTTTTCTTGTAGATCATGAAGCTCTTATGCATAACTATTGCCCTGATGTGTTTCCTGAGTAACTTAAATACATCAACGTATGCACAGATCATCGAAGAAGAAAAAGGTAAGGGTAATTCTTTTGTATTTATATATACATTCACTGCTGACCATTAAAGATACAGTTTCCATAAAAGAGGGATGATATACACGTCAAATCTGCATGAAAAGAAGATGCTGTTGGCATGCAGTAGTGAAAAATGGAATTTCACACTTTAAATTAAAAGAAAGTTACACAGCGAGTTCTCATTGGGAGATCACTACCACAATCACCAGATTTTTTCCCTGTGTTTTTCCCCCAAGGGAATATCTCAAGAAGTTGGTGTATCGAAACGTAGTGACTACGCAAATGGACTTAGTTGCTCGTTTGCATGATGCTTTTACTTCGGTGAATGCCACGCTGCTGTGACGTCTACACTCATCATTCTACGGCGTGATCAAGCCTGCCTCAATATGCACTGCGCACAGTGGTCAGTTTTCCCGATCTGGAGCACGGAAATTATTTTATAGCTTTGAAGTCTTCATAATTATATCTAATGATCAAAAATCGTAGTAATTAAAATAAGGTGAATGGGGTCTTAACTAATTTACGTTAAGTTTGAATTTGATCAAGAATAAATGATTGCTGAGGGGAACTAGTTTTTAAACAAGGATCTAAGGATATTAACAGAAGCAGTAATTTGACACATGGGAGAATATATACAAGAAATAGAACGGCATGTTAAAAAAAATTAAGTTTTAACATATTTAAACAAATACAATCAAACATAACAATGTACATATACAATAAAGGTTAATACGTAGTGTTTAAAAGGAATTGGCACCCTTTAAGCATTTTTTTTTTTATTTATGTACTCAAAAATTATATTTTAGCATTTCATATAACGTTTCTATTAAAAAAATGATACGAGATAAATTTTGCACATATTATTCACAAAATTTTACAAATTTAATTTTTAGCACGTTTTTACGTAGTGGAACAAAAGCGCTATTAGGACGTAAATTTCGTCTTCGTTCCATGTTTTGTCGTACCTTTTTCTCAGCCAATAAGCAACCATTTGACCTCGGGTTTTTCGGCATTTTGTCGCATTTATGCCCTAGATGAGCCGAATCATATTTAAATTTAATCATTTTTAAAAAAATTTTAAGTACAGTACTATTTTTTGTTAGTAAAAAGTTCATTAGTTGCATTATTGTAAAATACAACATGTGAAAAACGCGCTAAAATTAATTGGCCATGCCAATGATTTATATCTTGTTTTTAAAAATTTGAAAATTTTTAAAATTTTATTCTTTTTGTGTTAATTAATTTTTTGTAATATTTCTAAAGATGTTTTAAACACCTTTAGGGATCGATTTTACAAAATCTTAATTAATTTTGGAGAAAAAAATAATGAAATGATATATATGCTAAAATTTAACCACGAGCTTAAAATCTCCCACATTTGAAAGTTTTTTGCTTCACATAATATAGAAATATTATATTTTTATGAAAAACAAATGATAGAAAGAACTAAAATTATAAAATTATTACCCTGACAAACCTTTTGGTGTCTACTATGCATCAGCTTTATACCTCGCCTTCAGCGATATAATGCTATTTTGGGTATGAATTTGTTGTAAAACATCTTCCTGAGCTTTGGCTAATCAGCATAAGGTGTCGTAAAAAAGCACTTGCATTGGAACCTCTGCTGATATTTCATCAATGACGATACCAGGAGGATAACAGTTAATTTTAGACTCTATAAGCTTATTATAGTTGGGGTAAATATCAGCGTGGAACTCTTTGCTATTTCCTTTTTTTCTATTATATTGGCATTTTGACATTTTGGTGTCGACATAAAGAGCCAAGGCTTGGTCAGTCATTTTTTTCGCCGATTCTGGCTGTCAGGCTAAGCATTTCTTCAGGCGCAAGTAGTCACTTGTTTCAAAATTAAGGCTGCATTTCTTTCTCCAGTTGCTTGCATTGGCATTCTTGTTGCAAATGTTAGTTCTTGCTTGCTTGCTGAAGCAAGAAGAGGATGTTCTCTTTACCTCTTTGCCGTGGCCTTGCATTCCCCGAATGATTTTAAGGGTCGACCTGGAGTTGATTTAAATGGTATAAATCCTACTCCCCCTGACGTCCACGCATCATTCAACTTGGAGAAGACCTTCCTCATCCATTCCCCCCCCCCTTTTACAAACGAGTAGAAATTTTAACAATTTTTCTAAATTAAAATTGCAGCTGGTCCTCATATTTATCACAGTCCATTGTAGTCCTAACAAAACTCAAAACAGTATTAGTTTTACGCTTGGGATCCTGCTCTTTCTTCCACACATTGAATAAGGCATGCCGAGTAATACCATCGGCCAACGCTGAAAAAAATCATAACTATGGGAGTTGTAGGAAGTAGCAGCTAAATTTGGTATTAAATTAAAGGTCTATATCTATTCTATGTGACTCAAGTGTTACTGTGATCAATCCGTGTCAATCCCAAAAGTTATAATCTATTAAACACAAAAAACCAACATACGTTAGTAGGAGTTACATGCTGTGCTAAATGTTATGTTTTTATAATTTTAATCGAACTTGAACCTAATTTGAAAGTTAAATCAAGAAATTACTTATCCATGGCATGTATTTTTAAAAAAAAACCCTCTAAAATCTGCAAAATCTTTTTCAGACGAAACGATTGAACTTCCGACTGGAAAATGAGGCTCGCAAGTGTTTCTTGTAGAAAAAACAAACCCGATATATACCAATGGTTGTTGAAAATTTCCATTCGCGTACTGACAAAAAATGTTTACCGCATGGCTAGGGAACTCAAGAGGACCTTAAATTGTGGGTTGCTTTTTTATTTCCGCGCAATTTCATTTTTGGGGTTTCCGTGCACCAGATCGGGAAAACTGACCACTGTACGGCGGGCACTTTAAATATCTGTATTTATAAATATTTGCACATACTGCTGCTGATGTTTCCAATACAGCTGTGAAGTCATGCATTGTTTTTCGTATTTTCCTTGTAAAATATCGTACAGGTACAGTTTTGAGGCATTTTTTACGAACTCCCAACGATAAATCTGGCTGGACACAATTTTCGGGACACCCTGTGAGACGCTAAATATGAAGATTGAGAAGCCGCAAAATTATTCATTGATTTTCGAATATGAGATAGATTCAGTTGAAGTCAAATTTCAAAACTACTGTTATTTATATATTTATTTTCTTTTGAATACTGGTTTTTTTTTATAAAAACAAGTAATACTAGTTAAATATTGCATGGGCATTTATTTTTTAATGAAATTATTGGAATATGGTTTTTTGTGCTTATTTTATAATTTATTAAACACTTTATTTTCAATAAAGTTTCTTCATTCTGTGATGAACGTTCTGTCACGTTCATCGGTGTGTGGGGTTTAGAATAAGATCAGCCATAATCAGAACAAATCTATTTTAGTATTCTATCAATTAATTCTAAAAACCCTGGGTAGGAAATACACCTTTTATTAAGTATACTAGAAAAAGCACGATAGAAAAGGGATACTTAATAATTACTTATAATTCAAATAACTTACTCTTAGAACGTTTTGGTAAAATACGGTCTGAATTATCTTAATTCCATTCCACGCTATTCGACTTCTGTTACTAATCTAATCCAACTTATCGACTAAACCGTCAATTAACAATCCTTAATTATTCAACAATTAATCTTCGAGTAACTCTCGACTACTATCCTCTAATCACTAACTATTAACTGCTAACTCCTAACCACTACCCACTAACTCCGCGTATCTAAAAGTTAATGCTTAAATATCATCCTTCATTTACATAAACCATCTCTTCTTCTTCGGGAGAAAAGTTTTCAATAGAACAATATTTAAAAGAAATACTTTTTCCCTAGAGGATTAGTAGGAGGTTTGCGGATAGACCCGTTACAATTCAACGAATTTTTTGTGTATGTTCGATTTTTTGATAACTTAAAATTCATTCTATTTTGATATGAAATAAAAGATTTAAAAGGAAATATCGGAAAGAATGGGCTTTTATTTTACTAGTATCTACTACTTATCTTTATATGTAACGAACTCTTTCTAATTTAAATCGTAATTTGGTAGTAACACAAAATATGCATTTTTGAAATAATATTATTTTAAAACATTCACATTAATACATTTTATTCTTATTCTAGAAAAAGGCAGATGTCCAGTTATAAGACTCAGTGATACAGGCCATTGTTCAACTTTCAAAGTGCAATGCTGCAAAACATCAGATTGTGAGGGAGGGTCAATCTGCTGTCATAGGCTTTGCAGATTTGAATGTATCCCTCTAAATGATCCACATCTTGTAGGAGAGAGGGAGGAAGTTGATCTCAGCGTTGAAGAATGCCAGAAATATAATAAAACGTCTTATTTTGCCTTTTAATAACCAAAGTAACCAACACAATCACAGCCAATATGATAAAACATACTTTTTTCATTGATGTATGAAATGAAACATTTTTTCAAAGGAATAAATATTTGAATTTCCTGTATCTTAAGTGTCTTATTCTTCGTGTATCCAAATTTATGTACATTTCATTTGGGGTAACTCTGCATATGCAGATTATTCTAAGCCACGTCATCTCAAAGTATTTTAAATCATTCGTTTGCTAAGGAGGATCGAGCAGTTTGGCAGTTCCTCGCCAACGCGCACGTTGACATTGCAACCTTGTTTGTTATGTTTTATCTATAATCTAAATACTTTTTAAAAGTTAAGTTTATTCTCAAAACGAAATTTGGTCGTTGTTGAGTCAAAATTTATTGATGGACAAACATTGAAAATATTTTCCTTATAATTACCTTAATTATTTTTTCATACATTAATCTTTAATCATAATGTCAATTTTTTTTTATCAAACTCACACAAATCTTTTTAAAAATTTCCTTTTTTTTTAACATTTTTTTTATAATTAAGTACTAATTTTTTTCATAAAAGAACAATACGATGACTGATTTATGGTAAACAAGAATAAATTTTCTCTATTTTAACAGGAAAAAAACACATTAACAAAAAATAATTAAATCATCAAAACATCTACCCTAAGCACTGAACCAACTCTTTCTCAGTGAGAAACTAATATATAAATTCCAATTTTATTAAACTGATTAATTTTATATTTAAAGAATATCGAGTCCTCCCCCTTTTCATTTCTTACCCAAAGTTAAAATACCTATCACGTATTTGATTGCCTAAAAGTAACAATTGGAGATAAACAAAGGAGATAAGACTGAAAAAGATATCTCATAGAAAATTTATTTTACTTTAGTCTCAATGGACGCATGGGATCCCCTGTAACCCTATTTATTTTAATTTCCTATTTTATGTAAAAGCTTGTTGTGTTTCGTCCATTCGTTTGAATACCTATAACCTGCTCATATGTTAAACTGGAATTGTTTTCTATCGTAGTTTCCAGTTCAACCATATTAAATTTGATTGTCTGCCCTTTAGGAATAAAAACAATTTTTTTTTTAAATCAACTTTGGATTCGGCTTAATGTAATTACCTTTTCTTGAAACAATGCAAATCCAGCATCTGTATCATAACATACCCAACTTTGACTAACCATAGTAAGCACAAAGGTATTACACTATGATTTAGGACAGCTGTTCTTAAAATTAAAATTCCGTGGCCATCTTTATACATCAACCTGACATCGTGGATTCCGAAGATTTTGAACTCTGCTCTTTGACTGCCAACACATGGCTGAGTGAATAATCCTAAGACTGCCTCTGCTACTTATAAAGACTTTTTTAACCTTTAAGAAAACAAGAAACATGTAATTATATAAATTACAAAATACTAATTTAAAATAAATAATGCACTTAATTGTATTAAAATTTTTAATGAGTTAATCCGTTATCGTATTGGAGTGCTATGAATTCAGTTCTTAATCTTTGCACATGTGCTCTACTATTTTTTGAAAATACTACGCTGTAATAATGGCTATAAAGTTACAAACAGCATTTTTTTTTAATATTCTTGATCCAAATACATGTTTCAGTAAATCTTTTATAATGGCTATGAAGTTACAAACAGCATTTTTTTTTTTAATATTCTTGATCCAAATACATGTTTCAGTAAATCTTTTTCACTAGAGGCAATTTCATGATCTAGTCTAGGATGGTGCATCTTTGAATATTTCCTTAAAACTTTTAAAATTTTTAAAAATTGGAAATTTAAACATAAAATGAGAGATTGTCTCGGAAATCTTAGAAAGATGTTGGAGACCTCTGGGAGTACCTAGACAACGGTTTAAGAGCCGTTGGCTTAGGACATTTCTAAGGGTTAGAGTTATATTTTGAACTAAAATTAATGGTTTAATATTCAATCAGAAACTAAAGTAAAATCCAAACTAGTATGAAAGGTAAAAAAAAATTCCTTGATTTATCTGAAAATAAGGGTAACGAATCAGTGGAATTAATATGCATCGCATAGCGAATGGCCGTGGTAGCCAAGTGGACTAAGGCCAAGAACTCTTTTGTGCGTTGTCGAGTTTTAAGTTCAAGTCTTGATGCCAAGAAGATCGCTGTGTAGATAGGCTGCTGATGTACCTTAAATCCGGCGAGGTTCGTGTTGGGAAGTAGAGTGACCACTCAGGCTTCGTCCTCTTCACTTGTCCATACTTAGTTTTTTTCATGTATGTGCGGTATAACTAATATAACTAAGTCATTATTGTTTTCTTAGAAATATGGAAAATTATTTAATGGGGGATAAGAAAGGGTATTTTATGGTGATTTCAAGAAAGAGTATTTCCATAATTTTTAGAAACTGCAATTAATATAGAAAATTTAGCAAAAAAAATATAAAAGAATAGGAAAGACAAACAAATTTTATTAATGATAAAATCCCTTTGGTTGAAATTAATAAACACTGTGTGTGTCCTTGGTACTAATGATTTGTGTAACGAAAAGAACCAACTGCTTTCATAAGCAAAAATAAACTTCACTTATCAACAATACAAAACGAGAACATGATTATTATAAAACACACATTCTGCTTATAGTTCTATTTACAAAAATTTATCTATTTCTTATTTTCAAATGAGTTATATTTAAAACTTTTTAACATTTCTTAAAATAGTTTATGTAATTAAAATTGTAGAACAAACTATTCGTATTTTATTTATAAATCTATATATATAAAGGAGAAAAGCGACTCACTGACTGACTGACTGACTAATCACGAAATCTCTGAAACTATTCAACCTACAGACTTGAAATTTGGTAGACATGTTCCTTTGATAGAGTAGACATCAGCTAAGAAAGGATTTTCCGAAATTCGAAACGCAAGGGGCGTTACGGGGGGTTAAGGGCTTTAATAATAATTGTTTCCATGTTTAAACTACTTGATGTACAATCTTGAAATTGGGTAAGCGGATTCCTTTCAGAGAGTAGAGATCCGCTACAAAAAGAGTTTGCTGAAAATCGACCCCCAAGTGGTGTTGCAGGGGGCGTTATAGATAATTATTTCCATTTTTAAATTATTTGACGCACTGTCTTTAAATTTGATATATAGATTCCTTTCGTAGAATAATGATCAGTTACAAAACGAGTTTTGTGAAAACAGACTTCTAAGTGGCGTTGCGGGGGATTAAGGGGCGTAATAGATAAATATATCCGTTTTTAAACTACTTCACCTACCTGCTTGAAAATTGGTAGGAATGTTTCTTTCCTGGAGTAAATATCCGCTACAAAATGGGTTTTGGGAAAATTGACCCCCAAGGGGTGTTGCGGGGGCGGGGGTTTAAGGGGCGTTATAAATTCCTATTTTTAAGTTATTAGACGTACAATCTTGAAACTTAGTAAGCAGATTCCTCTCATAGGGTAGAGATACGCTAAAAATGGGTTTCGTGAAAATTGCCCCCAAGTGGTGTTGAGGGGACTTAAGGGGCGTTATAGATAATTATTTCCATTTTTAAACTATTAGACGCACAGTCTTTATATATGATAAAGAGATTTCTTTCATAGAGTAGAGATCAGCTATAAGAAGGTTTTGTGAAAACAGACCTCTAAGTGGCGTTGCAGGGGAATAAGTGGCGTAAGAGATAAATATTTTCGTTTTTAAACTATTTGACCTACCTGCTTGAAAATTGGTAGGAATGTTTCTTTCATGGAGTAAATATCCGCTACAAAACGGGTTTGGAGAAAATTGACCCCCAAGGGGTGTTGCGGGGGGTTAAGGGCAGATATAAATAATTATTTCTTTTTTTAAACTATTAGACTCACAATCTTGAAATTTGGTTAGCAGATTCCTCTCATAGGATAGAAATACACTGCAAAATGTGTTTTGTGAAAATTGAACCCTAGGTGGTGTTGCGGGGCGTTATTGATAATTTTTTTGCATTTTTAATTAATTGGACGCACAGTCTTCAAATTTTGCTAAGCAGATTCCTTTCATAGAGTGCAATTCCCCTACAAAATGGGTTTTGTGAAAACAGACCCAGAAGTGGCGTTATAGACAATTATCCCCATTTTTAAACTGTTAGACGTACAGTCTTGAAATTTGATAAGCAGATTCCTTTCGTAAAGTAGAGAACCGCTACAAAATGGGTTTCGCGAATATCAACTACCAAGTTTAATTTCGGGCGATTAAGAGGCGTAATCGATAAATATTTCCATTTTTAAACTACTTGATCATCCTGCTTGAAAATTGGTAGGCATGTTCCTTTCATGAAATAGAGTTCCTCTAACAAAGAGTAAAATGAAAATTGACCCCTAAAGATGTTTGCGAGGGGTCAAGAGGAGTTACAGAAAAAAATTCCTGTTTTTAATTGTTAGACCCATATACTTGAAATTTGTTAAGCATGTTTCTTTTGTTGAATAGGGATCCGCTAAGAATAAATTTTAAGCAAATCAAGAGTTCTGGGGGGTTGCAGGGGGTTACTGGGACGTATTGACAAAAAATTACTTTTTTCGCGAGCTACAAGGACTATAATAATGAAATTTGGTTTGCATTTTTCTTTTGTTGAATTGAAATCCGCTAAGAGAGGTAATTTTGGAAAACGGCTCTCAACGGGATTACGGGGATATTTATAGTAAAACTTTTGCTTTTTTCTGTTAGATTTAGACTTGAAATTTGGCCTGCATGTTCAATTTACGGAGTAGAGATCCACCGAAAATTGGTTTTGCGAGAATCCACTTGGTTTTTGAGTTACGAAAGAGCAAACATCATTCTATGCTTCAATTTTAGAGATTTTTAGAAAATACAAATTAGATGAGTTCTGCCCTTTTTTTTATCAACAGGTTACAGTTACAGGTATAAGTATATTTTTCAATTCAATCGAATTCTTAATGCTAGGACTTAGATGTCAATAATTTATACATATATATAAGCAGTAAAAATTTATAAAACATCATGAAATACCCAGCGAAGCGGGCGGGTAACAGCTAGTTACTATATAATTACAGTAAGAACACTAAAACAACTTCTAAGAATAGATCAGCAAAATAAGCATCGTTTAGTGCTAGAAGAAAATTTTTATAACAACTCACTACAAAGTTTTTTTTACAATCGAATATCAAATAAAAAAAATTTTCGAGATCACAAAATATAATGTCGTTGCCAAACGATTTTTCATAAAATGAACAAATAAATGTAATTACATGTTGAAAAAAATTAAATTAAATTCACTTGACATCAGTTCACAATTCAGTTCACAATCAGTTCTTCTAACAAATATTAAAATATAAATCCTAAAACTAAAAATCGACAAAATGGCTACAGCTCTATATACAGTAAATAAATCTACATAGGCAAACTAGATATTCCTATCATTTTCTCATCTCATTATCAGGGTCCTCACTGAATTGATTGCCTAACTGACAGCTTTATTACATGATCTATCTTCTTCAATAGATTCTTGCTTTACCAATTTCCGTATTCCTACATTTCGCATAAAAAGAATCCTTTGGGGACAATTGTTTTTCTATCAAAGCAATGTTACTTCCTGATTAAAGCCTACAAGGATCAATCTCAGCTTTAGAGGAAATCTACAACGTAGGATTGATTGTATTACTGTATACATCATTTGTAGTTCTAAATAACAAAGAAATATCGAAGAATTTATTGCAGTAATTGTTTATTTAAATTATGATTTCATTTCATAACATTTTTTAGAATATTTATCTGTGATAAAAATTCTCCCAGTTAATTCTCCCAATTAAGTTCCCAAGCAAGCTTGGTACTCATTTATCATCTCGCTGAAGAGATGAAAGGCTGAGTAGACCTTTCCTTGCCTGGGATTTGACCCCTGGGCCTGTGACGTGGAAGCAAAAACTGTACATAAATTACATTAATACAAGTTATAATTACTATAATTTCAAATACACAATGTAAATGTTACTGCAAGAAAATTATTTTTGAGGTATTTTACATAAATAAGATAACCGTAGTGGGTCCCCCAGACTGAAAATGTTGGATTTCAACATCTCTTGCTGAAATGTTACTGAGATTGAATCAAAATGCTTACATTTGACTTGGTAATGAAGTGAATCATCGACTACCGGGAAAAGGAACCCTTACCCTTTTTTGTACACTCAAAAACAATGCAAAGACAGAAGTCTTTGGAATCGAATATAAAAAAGGAATTAATAATATATAAGCTACTATTTTTCTTTTGGCGGCTGTTTTATTTGATCCTGACAACGGATCGCTTAATAAAATAGTACTGTGAATTGTTTTAATGGAATTTGTTGTCTTTTTAAATCTAAAAGTGAGAAGTTTGAATGATAAAATTGTCTACAGCGTTATCCTCAAAAATTGCAGTTATAAAAATATGCAATTTTTCTTACAAGGTCATGATTATTTTATATTTTTCTCTAGCTTTCTTTAATATAGAAGAATAGCTACTTTTTTAAGCTATTTCACTGCATTCTTTACTCTGTTTTTCTATTATAATTATTTAATTATTCAATATTTATATCAGTTATTTACACTTGCCTCCGAAAGTCTGCGTACAGACAATCCTCTTTCTTGTTAATGCAAAAATCCTTTATTAAATGAATTCTTTCTGAATCAATACTATTTTTTATTGATTCCTCAAATATCTAAAATTCAAATAGTATAAGCAATAATCACCTGATTATTTCATAAAATAATACAAATATTTATAACTCGAGAACGACACAAATCGTGTGCGCCAAAAGTCTGCGTACACTGGAAAAAAAACCTTTACAATAATGGATTGTAACTAAAAGTTAATACTTTTTAAGCTATTCCATTATTTCTATAGCTCTCTCAAAATATTTGGCAGGGATTCAACTAGCTCTTTTAGTTGTCTTTTCAGTGGTTATTTTGTCCCTTTTCTACTATAACAGATTTGAGCATTTCTTTGGATGTTATTGCGTTCTCCCTGATTTTTCACGTGAGTAAATCCCATAAATGCTGTATTGTGCTTAGGTCTGGGGACTAGGATGGCTTATGGAATTGATTTGGGACATAGCATAACAGCCATGGCTTCACAATGATTTCACAATGTGAGCCATTTGCTTGGTTATTTTGTCCTGCAGAAAGTAAAAACCATTCCTCACCGTAGTTTTCTAGGCATACGCCATGATATTTTACTTCAATAAGTTCAAGTAATCAATTTTGTACATTGATGATTCAATAAATTCCAGTATACCAACCTAAAGGCTTCCTACGCACCCCCAAACATTATGCCTCAACCTCCATATTCGATATTATGAAAGGGATTTTCTTTTTTAAGATCTGTGCAGAAATTTTTGCAGGCATATTTTTGTCTTTTTTGTTGCCAAAATACAAAAATTATTTTCAACTGAATATATTACATGTTTCCAATAATTATGTATCCTATTTAGTTGTTTTTTGGCAAAGGACATTTTCTCTTAGCTCTATTCACTCGAAAGATCACTGGCGTCTAGAGTGCTATTCGGCCACGATAGTCACCTTTTTCAGTTCTGTTTGAATTGTGGTTAACTTCACACTTTTTTCCAATATCTCAGCAACACTTTTAGCTAATTGTGAAGCTTATAGTTCTGGATATATTTAAATAGAACATATTACAAAGCAAGATTCTTGAAGTGACATTGTAAATGGACGACCGGATCTTGGCTTGGACGTTAAAATTTTAGTTGATGTGTAGTTTGCGAAAACTTTTTGAATCAATGAACGTCTCCTATTAACAGTTTCAGTAATTGCTTTAAAAATTTCCCACTTTTCTGTAGATCTATGATGATTTTTTTAAGAATAATATACCGATCTCTTTTCTGTTACCAGAGATGGAATCGCACAAGCTTTCAAATTTCAAATCCTAAGTAAATCGTAAAAGAAACTTATAATTACTTAAAAACACGATTTAGTGCAATTATTTTGCAATAAACAGTCTTTAAAAGTTCTATTTTGTAAGTGTGCACAGACTTTGGGTGGGGATGGTTGGTGGTTATTTGGTGGTCATTCTCTTTTTTTCATGTTAGGATGAATTTTATTGCTGTTGTTAGAATAAGGAAATTTTGAAGAATCTCTGGCAGAGTGAGAGATTTTGATTTTCTGAAGCGAGATTTTAATAGTAATTATAGCATAAATACGTAAGATGATTGCCTGTACGAAGACTTTCAGGGGCAAGTGTATGCCTAATTAAAGTGATACAAATTCGGTAAACAATAACATCAAGCAGATAGTTTTAATTCTTAAAAAATACTGTTATTTTTCAAATGACGAATTATGAAACACCTCGTGGGATTTTAAAAATGAAATGTTTCCTAAAACTCGCTTTTTTTTCACACATCAGTGTTATTTAATTTCAAAATAGACTTTTTCAGAATTTCAAAATTTAGAAAGCATTTTGTTTTTATTTGTTCTTAACAGCTAAGTCTTTAATAAAATAGTAATTTAAGTTAATAAAAAGCAAAGATTTGTTGTCTCTTAAGATAACAGTAAACAGTGGATGGTTTTATAATACATCGAGTTCATATTATGGAAAAATAATTTTAAAAATACTGAAAAATCTTAATCATTTTATCATCATGCATAATGTTCAAATAAAATAAATTAATTAAATTTTCAAGTTACTTCTCCAAACTTTTTCTACTCTACTTTTATTTAAATATTTTATTGATTGATTATCTTTCTTATAAATCTAAACAATCCATAATAAATTAAGTTTTTAATAACACCAAATAAAAACTTAGAGCAAATTTTAATTACACAGATGACAAATTAAAACTTTTTGGAAATTATATATTTCTGAACATTAATTTTTCCATCTTTTTAATGCTTCTTATTTAAGTTTTAGAGGGTTTGTAAATATTATTTTTAAATTGCAGCAATAAACATTTTAAAAATTTTATTTAAAATGAACAACAATTTCAAATTACAAAACATAAAATTTTGAACTTTTGATAATTAAAGAATTATCAATGAAAAATTAGAAAGTTATTTTATTCTAAACTATTAATGATTTCTTTTTTGTTATTGTTATTGGTACTTAAAAGTTAATAGTAGCTCTAAAAAAGTGACAACTTTAACTTCTTGAAGCTGATTTTGAGAAAGCTCTCTGACACTTTAAATTCTAAGCTTCTGGCGGAATACGCTCTTGGATACACAAAAAAAAGAAGAAATAGCTTTTTCCATCTAAATCGAGTCGGTTGGTGTGTCACAAAGCCTCAAAGCAAATTGTGAACATCTAGAATATTTACACAACATAAACATTCAAAAATATTAAACAGACTACTACTAAGAAGTTAGTAGAACAGATTACAAGAATGTCCAAGCCAAGATCCAGCCTCCATATTCAGTGTCACCTCGAGAATTTTGCTTTGTATAATACGCGCTGTAAAAATAAATTAAGCTTCACAAGTAGCTAGAAATGTTATTTATTCAAAATAAATAGGACTGAAACCACAATTCGAAAAGAACTGAAAAAGGATGATTATCATGGATGATTTGCACTAAAGAAGCCATTCATCTTTCGAATGAACAGAGCTGAGAGAATGAATGACCCTTGCCAAAAAACACCTAAATAGGACACAAAATTATTGGGAAAATGTAATATGCGTGTTTTCTAAATTTGTAAAGTTTGCTCACTAGTGCAATGAAGACATATCTAAAACACTTTTTTAAATGCATTTCGAACATTTATCATAAAAATCACTATTACTTTGTATTAATTTATTCATTATAGATATCAAACTTCATATATTTTTAAATTGTCGTTTAATAAATTCCTTCGATGCTGTATAAGAAAAATTTTAGAACATTGTATGAAGAAACACATCAACGTGTCAAAGCAATTATGGAGAATAAATATTCTTGAAACCAAATTGGCCCACAAACATAAACAACTCGAAATTTTTTTAACTTTTCCTCTAAGGTTTCTGTTTTCTTATTACCGTTTGCAAGCTTTGGTTTTCTTTTTTTTTCCCCTTTTTTTTACCTCAACTTTTTGACAGGAATCTCAAAAGCTCTGGGATTTTCCACCTGACCACTTTCAAGGGCGCTGACATCTACGGCGATGATTGACGCAAAGGTGGGTTCGATGTTTATTTTGGCAGGATGGAACGTTCTTCAACACCACCTCTGCTGATGAGGGCGACCGGAAAGAAATGAACAACAAAATAACGATGAATGTTTCATTTAGTTTTACTTCTGATTCGATTCGGTATACTCGTCTTGACCTGACATGTTTATAGAAATCTGCCAGGCTGCCTACGACATACTGTTCTATTTAGCCCTTCCTTCGAATATTTTTCAGAATAATCTGTAAAAATACCTGATGCAAGTTGGAACACATTTGCAATTTAAATTTATTTTTATGCAGTCTAAATTTCCTAAAATACTCGATGATAGTAGCAACTAAATGTAATTAACAACTTAAATTTTGAATATATAACTCTTTTTCTTCTTCCCCTTATATTTTTTATAATAATTTAACCAAATTTTCCTTTACAAAACCATGCGGTTGGAACTTCGTCAAATTCATCTTTATATTTCAATTTATTTACTCTTTTCAAAAACGTTGAAAGTAGTATGGATGTTCTAGCTTATTATTTTCGCACACAGATGATAAAAATACTCCATACAGGGAGTTGCCGAATTCGACCGAAAAATTCAGAGAGGTGATAGTAGGCAGCATGGAGATAAAAAAAAATTATCATAGAACAAGGTATCGCTGACAACGTTTAGTCGGGGTAGTTCGCGATAATAAGAGCCGTCCAAGAGGATGATGAACCAGTTGAGGGGAGTGGTCAATCGGATGCGAGGACTTGGAGTGTCGTGGAAGAGTTGAAGAAACCTGCACGTATGCAAATTTCCCACTTCTCCTGGAGTTCATGCCTGGAAGCACGTTCTGAGCTGCTGGTCTCAGAACGTGTGACTTATGCACGATGGTGCACTAGCACAATTTTTCGATTGTGGAGCATAACTACCTCCATGCTACATATCCCAGAAAGGAGATTGGACACGGTGAACCTGTTGCTTGTCCACCACGCTCTCCGTACCTCATCGCTTAGATTTCTTCTTCTGTGGCCACCTAAAATCGCTTGTGTATGAGATGACGGTGATTATAGTGAAAGATCTCACGACACGGGTAGTCGTCACTTCTGTTGACATCGCCAGCTCTCCGGATTTGTTTGAGCGGATCCGACAATCCTTTATCCGTCGGGGTCGGCTGTGCTAAGACTCACGCGGCCGCAACTTCGAACAATTTCTGTGACAATCACTTGTTTAAATTTTGACGTAGAGCTGTGATGCATTGTTCAAATTTTATGTATGCTTTACGTCTAATGAATGCATTTCTTGCCTCTTATTTCGCCTTTTCATCCCACTCGACATTCCACCCTTCATAAATGATTTTGTGAATTTCTCCGACTAAATGGGATTTGCGATCCCATATTCTATGGTGTTTTGTCATCCCCATGCTGCTTTCTATTACCCTTATGAATTGATCGTTGGCGAATTTGGCAACATTCTATATAATAATTTAGATTTCAGAATAAATTTCAAGATGTCATTGTTCATTCATTTTTTTATTGTGTTCAAAACTAGATTGTGAATTCCATTTATAATGTTGCATCGATAATGTTTACCAATTTTTTGCACCTTGCAATTAAAAATATTGAAGTAATGATAAACAAAATTTTAAAACTTTAAATCTAACAGCCTTAAGTCTTAAACTTTAAACTTTAAACTTTTTACAAGAATACAGCATAAATATTTAAAATATAAAACAAAAAATATTGGGAATAGATTCACATATTCAAAAACAATAAAATACAAAGCGCAAACATGTATACAAAATAGAGCATTTAAAAATTTTTTAACAGAATTTGTTTAATAATGGAACAAGGAAAAGAAAAAGAAAATCAAAATATCTAAATAATTACGATAATAAAAATGGAGAATTTCTTAAGTATAGCTCTTCAATTTCACGGGGACAACTTAGTGGTCAGGTAATGGACTCGTGGCTGGCGTGTCATGAGTTCAAGTCCAGTACCACTGAAAACCCACCGTGTAATGGCGCGATGCACTTTAAATCTGTTGAGAGCTCAAACGTCCTCCCGTTGGTGTGGTGTGGTATTTAGGAGAGAGGAGTTCTAGCTCAGGTGTCGTCCTCGTCACTTGACCATGGTTCAAAATTACGAGGTCCGTCGCCACAAGCCCTCGCATAGCTGAACAGTGCGACGTTAATATTCCTTCCCTTTTCAACTGCACAACAACCTTTTACCGACTTTGGCTGCCTCAACCACGCGTTCCTTCCAGCGTCCTTATTTGTAGCGACTCCTCTCCCCCCATTTTTTAATTTTAAAAGCATTTAAATCTTCTGCAATGTCATCCACAACCATCTAGATGATGGTCTTCCTTTATCTCAGGTTTCCGCAGGTTTCTTAAACATCAAGATCTTAATGGAAGTATCATCCAAACTTTTCCAAATATGGCCAAGTCATCTAAAACTGTTACTACGGATGACACGTTATTTGTAGTTGCTGATAAAGCCTATACAATTCAAAGTTATATCTGGTTCTTCACTGTCCTCCTTCCTGCACTGGGCCAAAGATAGCTCTGAGAATTGTTCTCTTAAACTTATCCAATGAGTGCGTTATATCTTTGTCTAAAGTCGATGTTTCGCTTGGATAATTCAAGACAGGTAATATTAGTGTTTTGTAAGTTCTAAATTTAGTTTTGCGTCTGATTAAATTAAATCTTAATTGTCTTCTCAGTTCTTACGTAGTTGTATCTTATAAAAGCAATGCCGAAAAACTCTTTATGATATAATAAAGTAATAGAGAGAAATTTTAAGTTGAATGTGTAAAAAAATGGCATAGCAGGCAATGAAGTTCTTGAAGGCAGCTTAGACAAATGAAATTTATTTTCTGAAAAAAAGTCATGAAAAATCAAACCCATTACTTAAAAGTTTTGAAAAACAAATAATATTGTAAATGACATAGATTAGATAAAATCTAAAACCTATAAGATTTAATAATAAGTCTTAAGATAAATCTACATGACTAGCTTAAAAGTTCACTTCTCTGTTCAGTTGATAAAAGGTTTTGTAAAATGCATATTATACATATATGTATTGAATTTTCTCAAACAGTATGAGGAAAGTTCTTTAAAAAAAAATTCTGCTTAACGCAACGGGTTACTACAAAATAATTATCAACGCTCCATAGAAAGCAAATACTAGTATGAGAACTATAAAAATCCCGGAATTTCTAGTAATCGTATCTAACAGTTTTTTTCATTTCTTTTGTAAGAGGGAATGTAAGAGATTTCTATGAAACATCCAGAATCTTTTGCAATAATCATTCTTTCTACCTCGACAAAGGTATATTTTAATCAAACTGATTACCTCAGCAGAAAACTTTTGATACATTTATTTGACATTGCTTCTATCGCATCACGAAACTAGAGCCGCTAAACCCCTCTATAGCAGTCGTTGGCAATCAAAAAACAAACACGTAATTGATTAAAAATAGTCAGCTCTAATACGCACAAAGTATCTTCCGAGATCATCTCAGATCATTACTCAGTTGTGGGCTTACAGTAATACCAAGCGACAAGTTTCGTTTTTGACGTAGTTAAAATAATATTTCCGTTAGTAATTTATAAAAAGTTTTAACAGTATCTCACACATAGCCAAAAATTATTATCTAACGTCCTCAGAAGTTAGCATGTGGTCGTGATACCCTAGAGGTAATTATTACGAGCTTGTGTCCGGTGAGTCATGAGTTCGACCCCAACTGCCAATGAAAACCCACCGCATAGGACTAATGCACGTTAAATCTGACATGTCTCAAAGTCCTCCCGTTGGCGGGGAGGGGTAATTTGGGCAGGGGGTGCCAGCTCAGATGTTATCCTCGTCTTTTGACCATGGTTCAGAATTACGAGATCCATAACCAATAAGCACTTCCTCGGAAGCTACCGTAAGCAATGACTTTTATTTCAGGTACTGTTTTATATGTATTATTTTCTTCTTTTACTTTATTTTAATGTGTATTGTAAAGTTTTCCGCTCCAACAGCTGGAAAATCGGCTTTCTAATGCAGATAGCATGACACAGTTTACATCATCCACACATGCACCCTTAAATATTGTGACGTCTTTTCATCTGGCATCGCCCCGTCAACCTATGGCCGAAAGAAACCCAATGGCTGAATTCCACACGCACGAACTGGAACTCCGAGTATAATTCGAGGTGACAGAAACAAAAAAAAAACAACGGTTGTGTTCTCTCCTCCCTCACAAGTAACAGATTCTGAACTAATGAAATAATCAATAGTATGAATAATTTCTATTTAAATGCATACACTATAAGAAAAATGGCGACGCAAGTAAATCAATTAGTTAATTTCTTAACTCTCATGCTACTATTAATTTTCCCAAACACGTTACAGTATCTTTTTTTTAATTCATCTAAATGAATAAATGTTTTCTATAAAAAAAAAGTTGTTTGCCTTACCGTAGCTAATTTTTAGTTAATTACTTTTAAACACATGTTAGTTTAAAACGAAAAGCTTCGAAAATGGTTGCTAATAAATCTTAATTTTATTTTTTCATTAATGAGCTTTCTTAAAATATTTAAATCGTATTATATTGCGGGTAAATTAAGCAATGGATCTAAGAAACACCTTACCTTTAAAACGAATATATCATGATTTTTAATGTGCGTTTAATATTGCTAGGCTTATTATCGAAAGTTGTTCCTAAACAGGAGTTTTAATAATCGTGCATTGGAATTTTATGTATACGTACATATTTTTGAGTATCTTCACGCATTTTGAAGCAATAATTAGGAAAATTACAATTATAATCAAATAATACTTTATTTCATATCTTATGAAATAGGTGTCAACAAAAGAAACTATTGGATAAAAAATAATTTAATATAAAATATAATCCGCTGAGAAATCACAAATAATGTTTTCCATGACAGATATCTCAAAATTTTAAATATTTGAATTAAATTTTAATTCACAGCTGTCTTCAAATACAAAGCAAAATGTAAAATATATGTGAATGAAAGGAAAAAATGGAACTATAAAAAAGGCAAATGTGAAATCCCTAATCTCCTGAAATGTACATCTAATCAATTCTCCTATTTTATAAAACATATGCAATACAAAATAATATTTTCACAACATTTATTTATTCAGTACAAAAATAATTCTGATTTTTATTACATTCCGATTTAATTAACAATATATGAGAATGCCATTATGGTTATTTATGTATCAATAATTTCAATTAATCATGAAGTAAGATATTTTTAACATTTTTATAAATATAAAATGCTTTTTCATTTGCATGAAGGATTACAAGTTTACGAGCACATGCTACGAGACTGTTTGTATGCTTAACATTCTTTAGAGAAACCTACTATGCAATTTTATTTTAAATGGGTTTTCTTTTAAAAGAAATAACCCTTTGGTTGACTGAAATAATCGTAAATACATTTGAAAAGGACTAATTGAAACATCTTAATTAAGACTGCAACAACACTTCAGGATAAATACAACGAATCAAATCAAATTAGTTGTCTGTGCTTTACATCTATTGATTTAGTAAACTTTTCATTACCCAATTCCTTGAATAACCACAAATTTATTTATCTCATTATTAAGTTACATTATTTATTTCAAGTGAATCTATTGTTATTATTAAATTGAATTCATTTATATCTGTTATTCTAATTCCCCTCAACTTTCCAATAGCCTTACCCTTACTGATGCTAATGCAATAGCCAGACGTAAACTCACCTCCCATCCAGCTAAGAAGCATCTCATCCCAGATCTTAATTATATCCGTGTAATTTCAACCACCATAGCCAGACTATGTACAAGACACTTTAAAGGGATGAGAATATCCCCTGATGACCAAAGAAGTTATAATACTTGTCCTAACTGTCCTGACATTCAACTTTCTCCAAACCATATTTTTAATTGTCCTCCTATACTGGCTAAACTCCACAACATAGACCTAAACCCACTGACCATCAACTGTTTTATTTGTTAAAGGTCATTGGTATGGCAAGGGCAGTTTTGGATGTCTTTGATGTCATTTGATTGCAGTGCATGGATAAGACTAGCACTGCATGTACAAAACAACAACATTCTAATTATAACATAAATGAGGTTGATACACATTAAATCTGCTGTAGCTTCAAATCCTCACGTTAGCGTAATGCGAAAGTGGGAAGAGTGGAATGCCCGGCTAAGGTATCTCTTTCTAGATACCCCTTCACCTCAGTTAAAAATTACGAGGTCTGTTGCCTAGTTCTCCAGTTGTTTTGAAGTGCGACATTTTCAAACATTCAGTCAATCTCATTGCAGAAAATTTTAAGTTGGTCAGAAAAAAAAACTTTGATAATATCAATAAAATATCTAACTGTTACTTTAGAAAAATGCACGAAGTCAGTGGTATTTCTTGGCACAAAACTTCCGAATGATTTTTTCTTAATCCTGGGCCAACATTCAAGACATTTGGAAAAAGTTTTGTCAAGTCATCTTTGTATCTCATCTCCGTAAAGAGGCTGTGGTAAACTTCAGACTGCACAAACAGGCCACATCATTTTAATAAAATAGGCATCCTTCCATCTTGTACATGCCATGTAGAATGAATGGTATCATAAATGTAGAATATCTTATATGACCAGAACTAGATAAAGAGTCTAAAAAAACGTGATGAGATAAGTAAATTGTACTGGAATACAAGAACTTTCGTGAACTCCTTGTAAAGACTGTACCTCTCTCTTATGTTCCTTTTCTTGTTGTTTAAATTTTTCCTTTAGTTCTCAAGTTAATTTGGTTGGGCCTTAGTAAAAAAAGAACAAACATTTTAAATAAGACCAAGTTCATTGCTATTACGTGATACTTTAGCTGTCTTATATGTTTAGAAATTGATCCTTTTGATTGATGCTATTTGTAGCAACATATTTTTGTTTGGTTTTCTATACCTTTTACATTTTTTCCCACATTACTTTATGGCACATTCACGTTAAACATATTCTATTAGTTTTCTTTGAAATTTAATCCCAGACAAAATAAAAGAGACTAATTTTCTTCAAATGGAATTAAAAATAAGACCCTCCTCCAATAAAAAAAAACTATAAACATCAATTTTTTGTAGATTCTTTTAGATTTATCCATTTTGCTACAATAAATGTATAACTAGCATTTAAAAACACTTAAACAAAAGAATAAACTCAAATCAAAGCCATTTCGAGAATTAAATCGAATACATTTAGTCTTAATACATGCAATTAATCACCATTTCCGTATTAATTGAAACTACTCATCTGAAATTCACTTGAATAGACTTCCGTGGTAATAAAAAAAGAACATCCAAATCACGTCGTGAAATCACGTCACACTGAACACATTTCAACGTGATCGGAACAGATAAAACAAAAATACCCCGATATTCTGAGACACCCCAAAGCAGCACTCATCTCTGCTTCTTCCCATTATGGAACGTTCTGTACCCAAAATGAACTATTCATAAAACCCAACAAAAAGAAGAAGGAAGTCCGATAACCTTCAACGACTTCGGCACACATTAATGAGATAGAACTAACAAAAAGGATTGTACGATTCCCCTCGCATAAATGTGAAAATGAATCACCAAAAAACGAATGGAAAAAAAATATTCCATTTGCCGTACTAAGCTCTATTTTGGGTATTCAGTGTCTAAGTGCTTTATCTGGTATGCCTGATAACGACCAGTATGGCGTGTTTTATGTAGAATGTGTTGCGTAATTTACCTATGCACGTTTCGCTTAGATCTATAAAAGCACATTTCCATATCTAGCTATCCATAAAAAAAATTGCAGCATTGATCATAAAAATCAATAGAGGCTCATTAGACTTCTCGAATATAAATGTGATTCTGGACAATGAACTCCTTTTCTAATTAATTATACTAGTATCAGCGATATATTGATAGTCTCTTATTTCAATGTACAATAATAGTTATCGTCAATAAATCAACACCCTGGTTGTGGTTTCGCATAACTTGATTTCATATAAATGTTACTGATAAGTGTGAAATCCGTTTTTTGATAGAATAACTAGGTATTTCATGAAATAACTAAACAAGTCAGTTAAAGTATATAAAATTATTGAATTCTACGATTTAACTAGATATTCTTTAGAATAATGATTACTTGATCATTAAAATATGAAATGCAGTACTCGAAAGCTCTTTGAACCGATTCTATCTGCTTTCAGTCAGTTTTGAATAGCTTGTAGCTGCTTTGCAATGGTGTGTGTGTGTGTGTGTGTGTGTGTGTGTGTGTGTGTGTGTGTGTGTGTGTGTGTGTGTGTGTGTGTGTGTGTGTGTGTGTGTGTGTGTGTGTGTGTGTGTGTGTGTGTGTGTGTGTGTGTGTGTGTGTGTGTGTGTGTGTGTGTGTGTGTGTGTGTGTGTGTGTGTGTGTGTGTGTGTGTGTGTGTGTGTGTGTGTGTGTGTGTTGTGTGTGTGTGTGTGTGTGTGTGTGTGTGTGTGTGTGTGTGTGTGTGTGTGTGTGTGTGTGTCCTTCATTTGCTTTTAAACGTAGAATTTAGACCAGTGATACTCAACCTGTGGGCCGCCGGCCTTTCCTGAGTAGCCCGGTCTTGGCCCATTGCACTAAGAAATTCAATTCTTTATAAACAATATACAAAAATTTTAGTGGGAAATCCTATCAATCAAGCAATTAAATCTCTCAATTTGCTTTTTTTGATAGTAGAAAGTAAACAAGAGACTTGATCATGGATGAAAAAAATCGAAAGTACCCCATAATTCAGTAAAAAAAGGCAAAAAGTACATATTTTTTGCATGTGTTTGATAGAAAGGTTAATATAGTACTAAAATAAAAGCCCCCAAAAAAGTTTCAATATTTTGATCACAGTTGCTCAGGTTTTTGAGTGTTCCCCCACTTTATCCTCATATTGTGGCCCGCCTGAAATACCTTTCATATATATGTGGCCGGCGGGGGAAAAGGTTGAGTGCCCCTGATTTAGACGATGTATTTATATTGGCGCTATACATTTTGGATTATTAATAAATATTTTTGCAACCTGTTTTCAAGCAATGACTTTTGCAGAAATGAGAAACTAACCAGTAAATATGAAACATTTAATGCCAGAGAGACTTGAATATTTATTAAATAAGCATGAGACAAAAGAAAACAGTACTATACTTATCCGTGTAAAATTATAAACTTTGACAGCAGAAATAAAAAGTGCTAAAACAGCAGAGAAAAAGGTATCACGTGACTATTGGTTACTCCAGCATTATAATACCCTTGAAGTTCAAGGAGTAGAGAAGTTAATTGTGCCCATAACAGATGCAAAACATATTCTCCCCCCCCCTTCTGTTTCACTAATGCTGCTTTTCCTTATTATTTATCAATTATTCATCCTCAATAGGGATAAAATGTATTTTTCGAGAGATTTTAGCTGTTTATGATCAATTAATTTATAAAACAACTTTGAAATTGTTTATTTTTCACTTCAACGATCTATCATTAGTTATTTTGTGAAATAAATGAATTATACACTTTAACGGTAACATATACACTCAATCATGTGTTTAAAGCAGGTGTCGATTTATCAATAAAATATGCTTTAGCTACCCTTTAAGAATTTTTAATTGATTTTCTAATGCTACATATTTTTAAAAAATTCAAAATTTATAAACCTTATTGAGTAAAAAATACTTAGACTTATCGATTTTTAAAAAGGTTTCAGGTATAAAATTTAAAGAGAAATTTTTCATATTCACATTTTTATAAAATATTGATTTTCCTTTCAATATTTATCTTCCATCTTCTCTACAGGCATGTTGCTACAGTCAATAATCCACAGGGCATATTCATTTTCTCGCGTCTTTTTTGAAACGCTTGAACATATTCTTTCTGTCAAAAATTGCAAACAATTTTACACTCAGTTTTAATGCGAAACTTTTTCTAAGATAATTAATCTTTTATAAAATTTTAAATAAAGCAGTTGCTCAAAAATATATTTCTAATTAAGAAAGTAGGTATTTTAAATTTAATTAACTTTTTACTTTAGAGATGCATTTATTTTCATTAAATCTAAAAAATAATTGCTGCCATATCAAATTTTACTCTTGAATACTATATTACAAGATGAGTGCGGCACTGCCGTGAAAAACCTTATTTCAAGATTCTAATTACATTTCAGTATTGAAAATTTACATTTCAATATTCTAATCCTCTTTTAGCATTGAAAAATCTCATTTCAATTTTCTAATCACATTTTAGAAATAAAATTTTAATATTGTTGCTGAAAAGAAAAGTTGCTCAAAAGATCTGTACTTGGTACAAAAATAAGAACTAGTTTGGTATCTGTACGCAACTAGTTTTGTGAATGATTGAAAAATCGAGCCAACTAGATCTATGGCGACCAATCTGATGTTATATTGTAACGTTATCCTTCAACACTGGAGAAATTTTACTACAATTTGGCTAAAAATTCCTTAGCGTACTCATATGAAATTAATTCCCAAATATACTACTATTTAAAATTTCGAGCGGCATGATATATCAATAACAAAATAAAAATATATATATGTAAAAAGAGAAATAAAATTGAAACACTTAAAATATTGAAATTAAATCCCGTTTCCATGCTTTTAATTTCATTTCTCAAAAATATGGCTCTAAAGCAGAACCAAAAGTAATAGTTGATTTATTTAAAAAAATTAATTTTTATAAAATGATATAGGTACAATCCAGAAATGGCACGAATTGTTGTTTCTTTCTATTATGTCATAAAAATTAAATCATCATTTTAACAAAAATATTCTTAACAAAATATCAGCACCAAAAAAATTAAGAACATCTAAGTACTTCAAATTATTCCTCATATATTTCAACGTGATCCAACAAATAATACAAGTTCCAGAAAATCTCCAATCCTGTCAACCCCATTTTTCTCCCAGAAACTTGTACCTCTTAATACCTCGATCAATATAAGACACAAATCTTTTTCTGGAACGGGGTGTACAAGATCTACAAATCAAGACCCACCGTGGTCCAATCATGTCTTTGTCGTACTACTCCTCAGGCCCAACAAAGTTGAGTGCAATCTGCGGACATGACACACTTCATCTCTCCCCCACCCTCCTTTTGGGGTTGAGATGAGGGGATTTTATCGTCTGGTGTCATCTTTATTTTTCTCCGCTCAAGCAAACCAAAAGATTCCGGATTCAGCAAGATCTTGTTGCTGTTGCTTTGCCATTGCTGTTTCTAATTTGGAGTGAGGGGATATAAATAGAGAAAGACACGATCGGAATTTAGAGTGGATTCTGCAGTACCGTAAAGATCATTGGGGTTTTCTTTGTATTTAGGGCTCAATGTGGAAGCAGAGAACTCTTAGGAGAAACATTTTCATCGCCAATAAGTTTTCCTCATTTCAAGATATATTAATGCAATTATGTTATATAGTGGATGAAATCGATTGCTGGAGGAAGATTTCTGCATGCGACTTTTAAGCTGAATAAATTAAATTCGAAACACTTCGTGGTAAAGGCAGAAATTATTTCCTTTCTTAACTGTTAAAATAAACGAAAAAAACATCACAATCGTATAAATCTTTCGTAATCGTTAATATCTTTTTTTAGTCAATATTTTTTTTATCCAAATTGAAAAAAAAGTTATTCAACACTGAAACTTTTTAATAAACTCTGTTTTTTTTTCTCACTGAATGGTATAAATTCAAAAATAACTCCGTTTGTTTAATTTAAAACTTTTTATTCATATTAAAATGTATTTAAACTGATTATGAAATAAACCACAAAACACCAAAAAAAAATACAAAATGTATAAAATTTAATGTTGAGTAAAAAAAAATGAATGAAAAAAGTACAAAATATATAACCTAAAATTGTGCAGATTCGCCACTTCAACATATGACCTCTTGCTATCTTTTGGTGAAATTCGACTTTAGTGCATATCTTGGCGAAGACTTTTGAATAGCGCCAAAATGGCGATAAGAATGCAATTTTCAAACTCAAAGCCAAATAAACGGGAAATAAGATTGCGTGATGTACGAAATACAGTAACTGAACAAGTTATGATGCAATGAACAACATTACAAGAAAAATTAAATTATAAAAAAAGTGCATGATCAAAAACACTTTGAAATGTAAAATTTAAAAGCTGTATATCCTTGTGAAAGGATATCCTTTTTTAAACGCAATTCCCTTACAACAAATTCACTCAACTACCTCTCTAAACCGCGTACTCTTCTTATTCTTTTACTCAAATTGTACGAATTATCAACTCTTTGCATACAACTCTAATCAAATGTATATATTATTTTTTTTCTCAATCGCATTTTTTTTCATACTTCAGGAATTTGTTCTTTTCAGTGATAAAATCTTTCATATACAATTCAAACAATTCCTTCTGCCCTTTTACTTCCAAATTATTCAAAAAAGAGACCTTTAATCCTTGCATTTGATTCCTTTGAATCAGCCTTCCGGTACTCAAATATATAAAAGTAGTAAAAAAGTAAAATGGCTTGATTAATAATAAGTTTTCCAAAGATAAAATAACTATTGCTCTCTAGATTTGAGTATAAACAAGTAATATAAAAAAAATTTAAGTCAATTCCTCTTTGAATGGATGAATAGAAAGTATTTTATTAACGATTGAAAATTTAAACGAGATAGATATATATAGGGAGAGAGATAACTAATTGTAGGAATTAAAAAAAGAGCATGATTTGTCTGCATTGTTGTAATAATGCACACCTGGTTTGGCTAGTTTGGCTAAAAAACTGGTTTTCAACGTCAACTTTTTTCATTGTATTAACAGTCACATTGTTACAACAATGGAGATATATCGAAGTTGGCGTCGAAAAACCGTTAATTGACTTAATTTAATTAACTAACCGGTAACTAATGAATTACACTGGTGTCCAAAAGTTAAGCATAAATCGTAAAATGCGAAAAACATGGAGTAAATATTCGTAAAAATATTTCAAATTACTTTCGGATATTAATTGGGTGAAGAAGAAACATTGGGTTTATGCAAAACTTTTCAGTCGACTACGTCCTGCGCGAAACACCGGCGCATGTCGAATGAGGAGAAACCAATTCACGCAGCATAGGCAGTTCAGACAAGTTTCGTGCAACCGCTGTGCGAAGGAACGTTGTAAACCATCAACAAGGTGAATGATGGCACAAAGAAGCCAATTGGACATGTTTACGAAAGGAAGAATAGTTGGAATGCTGGAATCCTCACGATCACAAGCCGAAGTGTCTCGAATTCTGAATGCAGACCAGTCTGTGATCTCAAGACTGTGGCAGAGGTTTCAAAGAACGGGAGATGTTACCCGACAACCAGTATCAGGTCGACCAAGAGTCATAACCCCTCGCCAAGACCGACATCTGGTAATAAGTGCGCGACGTCAGAGGGGCAGTACTGCCAGAGCACTGGGTTCGGCGCTCACAGTCGCCACAGGAATACGAATTTCGAGACAACTGCTTACAGGAGACTCAATCTTGCTGACCTGTATGCCAGAAGACCGCAGTTTGCATTCCCCTCAGGTCTGCGCATAAACGCGCTCGTTGAACTGGAGTTTGAAATATCAACATTGCAGTGTGGAGAGTGGGCAATGTGATGTTCAGTGACGAGTCCCGGTTTAGTCTGAATAGTGATTCTCAGCGGGTAACGATATGGATAGAACGTGGAACACGTTTTGAACCAGGAAACATAATGGAAAGACATGCTTTTCCACCAAGGGGAGTAATGGTATGGGCAAGCATCATGATGACGGCCGCACAGAACTCCGTTTCTTTGACACGGGGTCTGGACTGCTCAAAGAAACAGAGACGAAGTTTTGAGCCTTATGTTCGCTTGTTTCGAGGTGCTGCGGTCCTGACTTCATATTCATGGATGATAATGCGCCAAGTCACCGAGCGGTGCGGATTGATGACTTCCTTGAAACGGAAAACATCCAGTGCATGTCGTGGCCTGTGAACTCCCCTGATTTAAATCCTATCGAGCATGTATGGTATATGCTCGGGAGACAAATTGCAGCCCTTTCGCACCCACAAGCTGCGTTACAGAACTGAAGAGAGCTTCCAAGAAGCTTGGAACCGTTTAAGCCCACAACTCATTCATCATCTCATAGCAAGTATGGTTAATCGCTGTGCAGCATGCCTGGCTGTCAGAGGGGACCACGCGCCTTATTAAACTGCAGCATCAGTATTTTATTTAATGTTTTCTTTCATTTTTTCGTTAAAGTGTGAATCCTTGCTATGCTCAGTTTTCTTTCAAACTGCTACTTTGGATAATAAAATTAATTATTGTCATTCTTTTGATTTGCTTCCTTATTTTATAACCATTTTACACTCGCATATCACGTTTCCCGCCATTCTGATTTACAGTTCCTTCTTTATTCACATAATTATCATTTATGCTTAACTTTTGGACACCAGTGTAATATTTGAAAAACCTATATTAACATCAAGTGTCCTACAAGTTTAAAAAAACTATTCCCCCACTACAAGTTTAAAAAAACTATTTGAACTTGATTGGATAAATAGAAAGTATTTCATTAACGATTAAAAATTTGTAGAAGATATATATATATAGAAAGAGAGTGAGTTGATAGTAGGAATTGAAAAAGGAAAGGTAGCTTGGCGAACTTGTCGCTTACTTTGGCAACAAAAATAAACAAGTGTCAAGCAATGCATTAAAATGGCATAGTGCATTCAAGAGAATAGAAGAGATGGGGTAAAACATACAAACCAAACCCCATAATTGTTTAACGAATGATGACAACAGCATTATTATAATGAAGGACAACATTGTGCCGATTGACAGCGCTGTGCTTTTTCACGACCCATGTGTCAAACTGAAGACGGCAGAGGGTGGCTTTAATGAATTGGATAAGTGACAGGACCTCCCAGTAAATTATTCCCTTCACATCCCATCACATACTCAACAAAAACTTATTGTGATGAAGTTCAGATTTTAAAGTTGATCAGGAGACGGTTCAGAATATTAACCACCATTCCACCGATACTTTAGAGTTTGGTATTTAATTATCATTTCCTGTCACAATCCGTTTCAAGAAGGGCTTATTTTAATACCGGGAAAGGGGAGGGGTAAGGAAACTCAGGTAGAGATTTGCCCGTCCTGTTGATCTCCAATAAACGTAAAATGGAATTCAATCTTCATCTTCTGGTAGTCTTCATTCAGGGTGCCGACATACATTACAGTACTTACACTTTTACTGGTCAATGTCTCTGATAAACGCAATGTCATGAGTGACTTCAATGCAACTGAAAATTTACATTTACAAAAACAGGCAGACCTTTTGTATACACCTGATATTAAAAAAACATTAAAAGAAAATTCGTTAGAAAATAAATACTACAAATTTAATTGAGATATAGCATGAAAAATAATATATATAATTTAAATTAAACACAGCATTGTTAATACAATATAAATCAAATAGTTTTTTAGAACAGATACGTATTTGTGTAGTAAAAAAGTTCCAAGAAATTTCTTATCTTAACAGCTTTAAAAAATGTGCCATGATAAGAGAATAAATAAATATTGCAGGCAAAGTTTTGTATTCCTTATATTTAAATAAGTAAACTAAGCAATTTTTTAACAATTCCTTTTTACATTAACAGTCTATAATTTAAATAATAAAATATTAGAAACAGAGATAAAAGCACGGATAACCAAAAGATTTATTCTCTTTTTTTCACATTCATCACGTAATATTAACGAATTCTTCAATTCGGAATATTGGAATTATAACTGTTCCGGAAATCATTTAAAAGTAGCAAACTATACACTTTACAAACACGATTAAATCAGTTTTTGAGAACTTAGCTTGAAGCCGCCTCATCAGCATAATAATCAGCGAGATTCAGCTAATTCTTATTGCATAAAAAAGCAATATCATTTAAAATTAATAAAGTTTAATTTTTTCGTTAAAAGTTTAACTATATATTTTTTTGAATTTCCAAGCTATTCAGCTGAACTGTCTATAATATTTAAAAGCCAATAACAATACAATACAATTTCTTTGTTAATATTTATTTATATTTTCATTTCTTTTCATGGCATCTTTTATTATTTTTTAAATATTTTAAGAGAATATTTTCTAAGAAATTTATTTTTCATTTCAATCTATAACACTATCGTTAATTACTTTTCCTTATTTTTTTGTCAACTATTATATACTCAATGTCAAAATGAATGCAACTTTAAGAAGCTTTCTTGTGTGCCGTATTTTTATACAAATTTTTGACCACCATACATTTCTGCGCGATTATACTTCAAGTGCAACTAGTATTTAAATAACGGAACGTTTCAGAATTAATTACAAGATTCTTATGCGAAATTAAGGACGTAATCAGGAAATTTTTTGACAAAATAATATCACAGAATTAAATACGAAGCGTAACATATAGCAAAGAAACGAGTCAATAGAATAACAAATCTAAACCGATATAATTAGATTTTCTTTTGTAATTAATACTTACACGGTACATTTGGCTCTATTTGTTCATTTAATATTTCCTCCATTTAATATTTTTTTCTATCTAATAATATCGTGATAAATAAACATTAATTCGAACATTCGTAATTATAGTGGCAGACTTAGAGAACAAAATTCTGAAGCGTAAAAGAAAATACCTTAATTTGCATAAATGCTATAAGAAATACTTTTAATTCTAATTAACACTGATGGCAAACACAATTTTTCCATCGTATAAAGTATTGAAAACTTATCTTAATTTCATTTTTTTTCCTAAGATAATTATTCGAATTTTTGTCCATCTGTAAATTCTCATACGGTAAAATAATTATTACATACATCTAAAAAATGTCACCACTATCGTTCTGAAATCTTTCTTATCTATATATAATCCCACAGTTCTTGCAAGAAATATTTCAGATACAAAACTTCTGTGTGTGTGCGACTTATAGAACTCTTTCAAAGTGAGTTTAGAACTTTTTTGAGACGTCTTTGATAGATTTATTTATTTAATTAACTATTTTAAAGGATAAACCAATTAATAATAAATTCTTTCAATCAATATAATGTAAATAAAAGAGTACAAAGTGTTTTTTTATGATTTTTTTAATTTCTTATACGCTTAGATAACTATTAGAAAAGTGCTACTATTTTATTTTAATCTTTAATTAACAGCAGTAAAAGAGAGAGTAATATAGCATAAACTATAAACATATAATCTATAAAGTATTTATAACGGTTAAGTAGTATATCTTTTTTAGTACTAAAAGTGAATAAATTAATTCTTTTTAAAGATTATTCGGTTGTAAAGCTTGTTTATAACGCATGCATTTTGCACTATTTTAAATAATTTGTTATAATGTTTCTCGGTACTTATGTACTATCGCAAGATAACTCGCCAAGTTGGCACCCCCAATTTCGCGTGTGTCATATGCACTGAATTAGCAGTCATGTGCTTCGTTTCATATAATGTCGCCAATAGGTTGCGATAATACGTAAGTACCGATTATTCTTTTTATTGAAACTTTCGATGTTTTATATCAATGAAAAAAGAATTATTAAATTATATGATTTAAATTCGATTCGAAAACTGAAGTTAAAGGTTTCTATATTCATATCATAACTTATTATTATTTTGAATGTATTTCTCGAAATTTACAACATATCAAGATAGTTATTCGTTATCTTTTAATACTTTTTACGTAAAATATAGATTAAAATGAGAATATTTTAATATTAGTTATAATTCAATGTGTTCTTCAAAACTTGAGTATGGATTACTAGTTAAGATACACATATAAATCTTCACAAAAAAAAAGCTTAATAAAAATTTTAAAGTATTTACTGTTGCTTCAGCAAAATTGCTGACGCCTAGAGACCGAAGACTTTTGACATTTAAGTACTAAAATATTCTGTTACCACAATTTTTTAGAAAAGACACTTCTTGTGGCAGCAGGAAATAAAATCATAAAAGCACAAGCAGTTTTAGTCGGAAATGCACCGATATTGAATAAATATACATGCAAATATAGTTATATCAAACAGTATTTTCAAATATGACTTTTTGTCCGGTATACGTAAATCAATATGACGTTATTTAAATAGCATAATGCTCATCTTTTTAAATGGTTTGAATCAAGTATTTTTGTACGTTTACATAAAAAGATTTTTTTTTCTCGTATAATAAACTTTAATGGAATTCTTTTCAAAAAAATTACTGGTATTATGCGATTTGTCTGGTTTTAAATATGGATCGAATTGAAAAAATTCTAAATCCCTTCAGCTCAAGGTATCGTATTTTTGAAAATTATACATTATAGAGCACATGTATATGTGCTACAAATAATATATATTGTTGCAAATCTGAGTAAATGAAAAACACAGCCGACGATTTCAATCATTTGAATAATAGAATAACGAAGATGGATAAGCAGATGACTACGCGAAAACAAATAGAAGAGAAACAAGTACTTACATATTATCGCAAGCGAATTGGCGACATTATATGAAACGAAGCACATAGTTGCCAATTTAGCGCGTACGAAACATATGAAATCGGAGTTGCCATTTTGGAGAGTTATCTGGAACGTTGGCTTTGTTGCAATAGTACATAAGTACCGAGAAACATTATAACAAATTATTTACAATGGTGCAAAATGCGTTCGTTATAAACAAGCTTTACAACGTTCCAGAAACGGCTTTTTAAAACAGTTCCACACGCATACACAAGCAGGAACATACACAGATCAAATCTCTCACTCGTATCGCAGTTAACGCACAAACGGATTCTAATCTCAACTGAACTCTCTTTTGAACTCCCTCGACCTTTATTTCAAAGGTCTTTTATATTTCTTTTTCAAATGGGCTCAATACTCTACTAAGCTTTTGCAGGAAATCCCTTTTTACCTCCTGGAAACTTCTAGAAGTGTCAACTTTTTAACCTTCTCGATGATTCCTTGGTGATATCCTATTTTTCACCAAGGGTGATAAAGTTGACAATCCAGTAACCCTGGTCACAACTATGGTTTCATTATCTTACTTTCAAACTCACGTTGGGAGAAGGGAACTTCGTCAGTAAAACTCAATTTTCCCACAGGGAGAGTATTGCCGCAGGGAAAATAACATGCGTGATGTATTTCAGTATTTATGCGTCAAAATGAATCTGGAAAGTTATAGTAAAATTCACGTATAAACATCCAAATAAGATTCAAGAATGCAATGAAACATTCAAATGAACTAGGGATCTATCAAACAATATTTCACTAGAAAACGAATTTGAATATTTTTAGATTAGAAAATTTCGATAAATAAACCACATTAATCTGTTTAAGTTCTTGTGATTCCTATTCAAGACAACTAGTAGGACATATATTACCCTTTATGATAGTTATTAAAATATAGTTTTGATTGATTTAAAACTGCATTTCTAACAATGAAGAAATCACAGAAAAAAGAAGTGACACTGTTAATATTACCGTTTCTATTAGATGAATAGTAAATGTAGTGTTTCACATAATACTTTCGAGTGTTTAAAAATATTTGTTTCTTAAAATTTCTTAGAGATAAATTGAATCTTAAATTCCTTGGGAAAGAGTACATTTCGAAAACATTTGTATTTCACTTGCAGAAAATTACCTAAGCACATTTTTTGGAGTTGTGGTGAAAGGTACTTTTAAAACTTACTTCATTGAGGTAGTAAATGCATCTTTTAAATTACATACTTCTCCAAATGTTTTTTGTAATTCTGGCAATCCACATTCATAAAAATTTAAAATCATAGTAATTAAAAATATGGCTGTAGCAGTTTTATGTACCAATAGCAAAAACTTGAAAAATCACCATAATTTCAACTGCATTGTTGCTGATTCTAAACGTCAGACTACCTATTAAAAAGTACCGATTACTGTCTTAACAAAAAAAATCTCTAACACTGTATATATTGAATTATGCTGAAAGAATGAAATAAACCCTCTTACACTGAGTTAACGAAATTTTAAAACATCGTTTCTCTATATAATTTTTATTAAATTAAGCACCATCGATGTGTTTTTTAAAAGAAATTTTTAAAACTTTTCTCAATAAGTTCAAGAACTTTGTATAATACAACCAACATAAATTTATTAATACCAAAGCATAGTTTCTTGAGATTTTTCTCTCTCTAAATCGCTAAAGATTTTTTTTCTTATCCGAACAATCTGCAACAGAGCGTTGCACACTTTAAATTTTTTACTATTAAAATACGAATTCTAGTCGGATTTGAACCAGAAATTCATTTTAAACAAATTCACAAAATGTATAAAAACAAAAATAAAATTTACAACTTCCAAGCTTCACTCCCGAATGCGCACAAAACCTCATTCGATGCAAACGTAAATTAACTAAATTAAACTGAACTTCTAGAAGAAAAAAAAGCAATAAAAATGGCGAACTATTTTCCTCCGCCACCGAAGACTAATATATGCCAGAGAATGAAAAGCACTCAGACAAAGTAAGGCGCAGAGGAAAGAATGGAATGGAAAAAAAACAGCAAGTGAACTTGCACCACACCGAGATCTTCTGAAAGCAGGAGGATTGAAATGGAAAATGCTGAGGATTAACGACCAGAAATCCTCTAATTTAAAATCCAAAACGATATATCTTTCTTCTTTTCCCGCTCTTTACTGTCTTACGTTTTACTACGTTCGATTAAAGGCAATTATTCTTATCCGTATTCTCTAATTAGTTCTATCATAAAACGGTAAGTTCCATGTATGCGCTGTGAGCATTTAGGTATGAATAGCATGAAGGTTAAAGCTTGATGGAATTCAAAATAGTAGCGTGAAATTACGCCATTTTTCTATTTAGAATGATTTACTTTACACTTTGAGTTTAAAACTTTTTGATTAATAAGAGATTTAGGGTTACAATAAAAAAAGGAATTCGAAAGAGAAATGGTAAAGAATTAATCTTAAATTTTGCTTCAAATAATTAAACTCCTATTTAACTTATTCTTACAATTTGCGTGAATAATTTGACTTGAAAGGGACGGCTTTGCAAATTATTCTTTGATTTGTAAGCAAATTGGGAAAATGCTTCAGGATTACGAGCTTTACAAATAAAAATTAATGGATATTGAATTAAACTTTTCATAAATGTATCTATTGGTACTTATCCCTGAATTGGTTGCTACTAAACTTCATTGCACCTCGAAAATTTGTTCTTTAAGCTATCAATATTGGATACAATTTTCCTTTATTGCAACGTGTTATACATCAGAAGAGTAGGGAAGGGGGGAATAAATAAGTGCAGCAATTTCAAATGTCATGTTTCATCATTTAGTAAAATTTTGTTAAATATAATCAATTCTTCTTTTAAACGAACTTTTATTTTATTACTACTCGGATTTAATTAGTTTTACAACTTAAATAAATATAACCTCAAATAACAGTCGTAATAAAATATTACTTCAAAGAGAACAGGAGCTTAATTACTCATTAAAATTGCCAGTCTCAAGTTGCTTTAATCACATCTTTTAAATTAATTCAAATTTCTTAAAACTTACTTATTTAGAAATTCAAGCATATCCCTTTCCTGTTCCAGATATTAAATTGAACAATAATCCATATTTAATTTATTTTCCTAAGCTTCTCTCTATTATTGATTAAATTCTTCATTACGTAAGAAAACAAATCCTAATTACTACGAAAACACAAGTTGGGAATTGTTTCCTTTAAATGATCTGTATTAAAACATTCGTTGAGTAAATTTCCACAAACACTCCTGGAATTGATTGCATAATGGAATTAAGAACAGAATTTTAGATAATTCTGACAAGAAGGTGTACAAACATTTATTTTAAACGATGTATATAATTAAACTGCATTACAAACATAACTATATTTTATGTTATACATTTAAATAAAATATTATTATTAGCCTTTATTTTCTTGATATTTTATACTTACTTAAAATCCATGCACGAATAAATAAAGAATTTACAAATCGTAAGTTGTGAAAGAGTTATTTTTAAAGTTAAGTACCCTAAATGAGATTTATATTAGGTATTGGCTTGAAAACACCAAAAAATAGATATATTAGAGAGATTTCTGAACAATAATTTTTCGTAAAACTCTAAACAGAATTTTGAAATAACGTTTAATGATGATATATGATTACACATATCCATAAATAGTTCAAGAAAAAAAAAGACATCACACAAGAGTACTGTAGACTGTAATACATTTTATTTTTATTGAGAGCATTTATAAATCCCCGTGCACCACTAAGTATCCCACGGGGCTTACAGAAGTAAGTATGAAATACATTAAATGGAAGAAAATATAAAAATTATGAAGGATTTCAAATGTTTACAATTGTAATGCCGGACGGTTCCTGCTTCCATCTGAAAACCCTTGTCTTCCCGCAGACCCGGCTAGGTGTGTGGGAGAAACCGAATAATCACTAGACATGTTTCACTCTAATTAATTTATTGACACTAAAATATCAATCAGACACAATAACAATCTAATTAAGATAACTGATCAGATAGTAGAGAGTGGAGGTGAGATTCAATAGCACGGGGATAATAATACCGACCCTCAACTGATTCCACGATAGCTTAAACACGCTCAATATAAACTACGTCGCACCCTAATAAGCTAACTTCTAATTAAATAAGGATTACGATACCTGTACTTTTACGAAGTTGATTCTACACTTGAATCTTTGCAGGAGATCCTTATCTGGATTTAATCACTGTCGTTGGATCCACTCTCAGTAATCATTTTCATGGATAAACTCCAAATGCTCTTAATAATTCCACGATCCTTCACTCTTCAACTAATAAACTTTCTCTCCAACTCCTCAAACTCGCGAATACAGAATTTATATAATATACTTCATTTTCATAATCACGCTTCCTTACTCGGCGAAAGTTGGTTGAAATAAATATCCCCCCCCCCAGAAGAATCCATAAGGAATTAGAAGAGTCGCGTATAGATCCGTCACACAATGAATTTACAAAAATGGTCAAAAGCACTTATGCGTGAAAAAAGTTCGCGAAAAGCTGAAAACCAATTTATTTAATGACTTGTAATTTTTTTACAGAAAACCAAAAACAATTCCATCTGTCTTTAAGCTCAGAGTACAGGAAACGGAAGCATTAACAAAAGCTCTGCAATGAACAAATAAAAAATTTTAATTGCGATGAATTATATTTTAGTTGTATAGTAATACGTTAACGTAATGGAAAGGAGGAAAAAGAAGCGTATATGCTAATTATGTAAACGTTTGTTTGACTGAGTTAAACTGAGCTTTGTTTAACTGTGTCAAGAGTTCGAGGCCGATTACCACTGAAAACCCACCACGTAGAGAGACTGGTGCATGTTAATTCTGTCAAGGCTCAAAGTCTTTCCGTTGGAGTGATGTGGAAGTTCCGAGAGGGGTTTCCAGCTTAGGATCATCCTCGTCACCTTACAATGGCTCAAAATTACGAAGTCCATCGCCAATAACCCTCGTGCAGCTTGTGGTGACCTGTAGCCACCCCTTACACTAATACCTTTCTGTCTATCTGAAAACCCGGCTGGATGTGTTGGAGGAACTAATTGATCGAACGACATGATTCCAATTCAAACTGATTTATTGATTCTTATCAATAGACACAACACAATTAAATAGACACAACACAATACTAATTAAGATAAATAAACTAGAGTGGAGTGCAGAGGTGAGATATCAATACAATCGGATAATAATACAGAATTTCAACTGAATCTAGGACAGCTTAAACACTCACAATTACAACTACACCTCACAATAATAATCTGATTTTCTTAATCAAAGTCACTAACCTTATATTTTACTGTTGCGGTTTCTTCGTGACGAACTTCAGGCACTCAATTTAGCTGGATGAATTGATGAAGACTCCACGCTCCGTAACAGTGAATTTCAATACTTTAAATCCGCTTCTCTTAGCGCACATCAAAACGTATCAGGCTCGCTTAACTTGTCAACAACTACGTGTCGACTTCTCGATCTTTAATTCACTTTACTTCTCACTTCCTCTTATTTAGCTCTCTCAACTCGCGAAAACCGAATTTATATAATATTCCTTATTTACATAAATCACGCCTGGCTCTCGATGAAGGTTGGTTGAATTAAATAAATTGAACTAAAGGTAAAAGGAAGAAGTTAGTGAAAAACCGTATAGATCCGTCACAAGCTTTATAGTGCGAAATTAATAAACACTCACTTAGACTGAGTTTGTTGCTGATGTTGTTACTTATGCCACCTGATTGAGAGTAACATCATATCAAGGCTCACGAAATTTACCGTGACAAGTAGCTAGGAGTACGCCTGTCGTTAGCCGTAGCTTTGAGCCCCATACAGGCTACAGTACTATTTAGCTCGGTTCCTCCCCAATTTAGAGGGAGAACCCCTTGATGGGGTCAGAGGCCTCCCACCTCTATACCCTTTCCACCAACCTCACGAGAGGCGGTTTGACAGCTATTTAGAGTACCCCCATACCGCAAAGGCACTACACATTTACAAACATTCATGCCTTCTCCGGGATTCAAACCCATGTCCTACGGTAAGGCGGCCAGCGTCACTAACCACTATACCGGATGGGCGGCAGACTGAGTTTGATTCTATTTACCTGATGTTACGCTTATGCCTTCATAATGGATATATGGAGAACAGACTACATAATTTTAAGTCAAGATTAGAAGAAGAGACTAAGATTTGTGTGTTAGCTCTTCATTTTCTTAGTTATATATATATATATATATATATATATATATATATGTAAATAAATTGCGTTTGTTTTACTATGCCTAATCTTCCCTAAGATTAGGCATAGAAAACAAACACAATTTATTTACAAGTCTCAACAACCTAACAAACATGGAACAACCCAAGATTCGGAAATGCACCGTAAACTAGTTCAGGCAGCAAGAACGAGGAAGACGGTATAAGTAAATTTAGTTATACATTTAATAACTTATTTTAAGCCAACGCTAATCCGATTCAATTATATAGTCGACAAATCGTCAATCATAAATATTAAGCAGATGAATTCCTGAACACTTTCATCTAGCTTCACATTACCTTACATTAATCCTCACAGCTGTCATTTAGCCTCTAATCTCCTTCTCCCTAGAACCCGGAAGCTAATACTTAAATACACGACATAATTTACATAGATCACGTCTTCTACTTCGAGAGGAAGTTTTCAATCGATAAATATTTAAAGAAAGGTTTTTCCCAAGAGGATTAATAGGAGGTACGCAGATAGACCCGTTATAATATACATATATATATATATATATCAAACAGTCTAAAAATTTCAATTTTAGTTGGATTTAATATCCCACAGCCTTAATGGCTTCTTATTTAGCTATTAAACAAATTATAAAAAAATTATAATTATTAGCAACAAATTATAATTACTATACATAACACAAAAATTCAATCGAACCAAGGTATATCAGAAACAACTAAAAACTTCATGACTGCTATACGTATAATATTTCCAACATGATACATATAAATGAGTGTTTTTGAGAAACAATTATAATTTATTCAAAATAAAAAATCGTTTGGCTAGAGAGAGTATTCAGAGGATCAATTTAGTTTATATAAATCAAACCACAACAAACTTTTAATTAAACTTCATTTTACAGGTAAATTTATCTTTCTTTGCTAACACGTTTATTCAAAACTTCATTTAAACTGTTCTACAGCTAGTCAAGCAAGTTTTATAAGAGTAGATAAAAGCCAGCGCAACAAAAAGGAACGTTTGATGAAAACGCCTTTGGCTAATTCTTTTCAAAACAGGCTGACAAAGCATTGGTATCTTTCTTTTTTTTCCGCCATAATATGAAAACTCCTACTCGAAAACTTTGCCCCAAAAAAAGTAAAAACATAAAAACAAAGTTTTATTGGATAAATAAGCATACAAGTGGAATCTTCTGCCACACCTGTACGGTATTTTCCTCCCATTGGTTAATATGGAAAAGAGGTCGATCGATTGGCAAGAAAGCAACCGATACTTTATCTATCAAGAGATGAGAAAAGTTTTGGGAAATAAAAGGATTGTATCACTAGAAAAATGGAACACTCAAACTGGTAGTGATCTAAATTGAATTCGGGGCATTTATTTTTTCTTATCAATTTCTGAAGGAGATTTTGAAATCTTAACAGAATTCAGTCAAGAATTGTTATAACAAGTAATAAAAAAAATTAAGTCAATTCCTACTTAGATCAACAACAAAAAAATTTATTTTAGTTACTTTTTATTAAATAGTTACAATCAATATAAATATGTATATACATATGGCAGAATCACAAAACTGAGTGGATATTAATTTTTATTAATTATCATTAAAGTATCGTATTGTTATCCAAAATAAGCGTGTATATAAAATTTCGGTTCAACTGAATGCCTTGAAACGTGAGAAAACGTATTACCTGGAAACTCAGCAAGTAAATAATTTTGGGTTTTACGGGTTGCGTTAGTGACTATCTTAAGTATACACCTTGTGATAAGGGATTATTACACTGGTTGTGGCCACTAGGTTTCGGTAGAAGACTGGGCATTACATGAGTTCTAATCCTTCGTCAGATTCCTAATCCCTGATTCCTGACTTTAATCCTTCTTCCTTCCTGAATTTAAATTCATTCTAGAGTTCGCACTCTGAACTTATAAGATTTGCATATCAATATACTTTCTGTTCACTACATGCATGTTAAAATAAGTTGTTATATAGCTCTTTAATTTTAGCTCAAGAAATAAAATATGTATATTTGTGTATTTAATTGTAATTTTACAAAAATACATGCAATTTTGAATAAAATATTGTGGGTGAATTTCGTGCTACAAAAATTTTTGAATGTAACAAAGCACAAATTCTAACTCTCGATTTCAGAAGTTCTTAAAATGAATCACTATTTTTGTTTAATTTAGGGTGACTTTACAGTATTTCCTTCTTGATCACATATGCTCGATAAAACTGTTGTTACTTATGCCACTAGATCAACAGTAACATCAGATAAAGGCTTGCGAAATTCATCACGGCAAAGGGCTATAACAGAATTCAGAGGGCTATAACAAAGGGCTATGCGCCTGTCACTAGCCGTAGATTTGAGAACCATACAAGTGACAGTGCGATTTGTCTAGATTCAACCCCAATTTTGAGAGAGAAACATCCTGGGGTGGTCAAGGGTCTTCCACCAACGTCATGAGAAGACTTCGGCTCGACGGCAATTTACAGTACCCTCATACCGCGAAGGCTCTATACATTTACAAACATCCATGCCTTCTTCGGGATTCGAACCCAGGCCCAACGGCACAAAAATCAGCTTAACTAACCACTATACCGGATGGGTGGCTTGATAAACTTAAGGGGACATGACACCTTTTGAGCAATTTTTTTAATTTATGTATTTAAAAATTATATTTTAGCAATTCAAATAATGTTTCTATTCAAGAAAATGATACAAGATGAAATTTTGCAAATATTATTTATACAATTTTAAAATTTTAAAATATTTCTTAATAATATGAAAAGTTTTAAAATAATACTCTTTTTGCATTTGTTTTTTAACCTGATTTTTTTTTTTTTTTTTTTGTAATATTCCTATGAATGTTTTTAACAATTTTAGAGATTGATTTTGCAATAACTTAATTAGTTTTGGAGAAAAAAAATAAAATGATACGTATGCTTAATTTCAACATAAAAACCAAAATCTCCTACATTCTAATTTTTTTTAAAAGTATTGTTTAATTGTTTATTGTAAAGTATTGTAAAACAGCAAAATGGATCGCTAATTTTGTTACATGCATTATATATAAAACACAGGAAAAAATATGGATGTGATTGCTAAATAATTGTGAAAGGAGATGCATTTTTGAATCAGATTATTTTAACGCAAAAATACCATTTTTGTATTCAATTTCATGCTCCGGTATTTGAGAACTGATTATTTATATCTTACTTTGAAGCAACTCTGGACTCTTGGTGACGGTAATTGGAATCCCTCAGACGGTAGACTATTGGTGATTGAAATCACTTCACCATGGTCAAGGGAAGAGAACGACACCTGAATCTACACATTCCAAACTTTAACACCGCTTTTCACACCGAGTATTTTAATCCTCATGTTAGTTCATGAGCTTTTTTAAAGAGTGATTTTTTACTTCGTCCCAATTAATTTGCACAAAACAGTATCGATATGTATAAAATATAAACTAATGTAGATTTCTTATTTTTTTGGAAAAAATTATCTAGCATTCAAAAGTGACTAAGGATGAATTTTAATTCTAATTATTAAACTGAATTGGAATAGATATCATTAGTATTCTAGTAAAAAAAATCTAAGTACCATCGTCTTCCATGAAATTTTAAAACATCTATCTCTCACCATGGGAAATAAGTCGGCTCCGGTGGCTTTGAAGTAAAGTTCCCGCTTCGTAAGCCTGAGGTTGCGGGTTCGACCCCGACTGGAGTTGATAGGTTTTCTGATGCGAAAATCGTAGGCACGCATGTCATATAAGATATGTAAAAGAACCCTTGAGTATCAATTTGGCAATGTTACTCTCGGCAAAACTAAATCATGGCAATATTTAGCATCCGACGAGAGCTTGGATTAAATGATTCAAGCGTCCAAATATGGCAGCAAGAGCCGCCACTAGAGGGGGCCACCACTGAAATGACCCTCCAATTTGGGAACCCGTCGTGTCTGCAAAGGCGAAGTTGCTAATATGTAGTCCATTAAAAAAACTATGAAAATAAATAATGAAACGAAATTTCCACTTTTAATGAGTAAATTATTGAGCCTGATTAAGGCCTGAATGGTAATTTTGGGTGTTGTTGGATGGCACATAAGTGTTGGCCTTACTTTAAAAATTTTCTGCATTTGAATTTCAATCAACAAATGCATTTCTTACTAATAATAAAGAAGTCTAAGATATCTGATATTTCGGTCCTTAAAACAACTCTAAACTTTATACTTAATTTGAAACTCTATGCTTCTTTATATAAACATTTGATAAGGAAAAATGTTAAACCATAAACCAAAGCTAGACTTAAATAGAACATTATGATAAGAAATGTAATTTCAAAAACGCTTACAACAAGAAAAGAGAATTTAAAAAACCTAGAAAACAGCAATATACACACTTTTTTTTCGAGTCTAAATTCATACAGAACACAATCCAAACCCAACACAATTTTGTTTTGAAATAAACATCAAAAACATCTACCAAAAAAGTAGCCCTTCCGTAAAATCGAAGGAAAAACAAATCATTAAAGACAAATCTTCACTACGCTACAAAGTTCTTCGTAAGCTGTTACTTCCACTCCGATAACTTTAACAAGAAAGTTTTTGGTCAAACACCGTGATTGTCATTTCTAAATCTATCGTAAGTGTTTCTTGTAGACCTCACACAAATGATGCGAAACGCAGAGAGAGGGAGAGAGATGGTTCTTCAACCCCCTCCAAACTTACCCCAGGGATATTTCAGAAACAACACTCTTGACTTATATCTCTACCAAGTTTTATGATCCTACGACAACGTTGCTTGATATCTTTTCCAGTCATGTGCTTTGGCCAGTAGTGTTCCAAATATAGAGAGGAAACACTAAAAACAAAATGGTTGTTTGGGGGAAGTCTCTTTCACTGAAGGCATAAAAGTGTGATTTAAATGCATAAATGCCATAAATTAATTTGATGTCGAGGGTTTTATTTATAGTTTTTTTGGTACCGTGAGTTCTTTATGGCTCATTTCGTAATGCCAAACTCGGCAAGTATAAAATTAGACGTGTGGTGATGTTTTTGTTTTGACTGATAATAATCAGACAAAATCAGTCATCGAAAATGGCTTAAAAGTGGATGAAAGGATGAAAGTTTTCTGCATATATCGTTTTTAGAGAAAAACAAGAAGAAAAAAAGTTTTTAAGTCACTCTACTTAGATCAACAAAAAAAATTTATTTTAGTTACTTTTTTATTAAATAGTTACAATTCTTATAAATATGCATATACATATGACAGAATCACAACATTAAGTGGCAATCATTTTTTATTAATTGTCATTAAAGTATCGTATTGTTATCCAAAATAATCGTGTGTATTAAATTTCAGTTCAACTGAATGCTTTGAGACGCGAGGAAAAAAAATCTTAAAGTTTGATGCTAAAAATAAAGCCAACGTGGCTGTATCTGTAATTATTTAAATAATTCATTTCAGTCAATTAATTTTAATTAATTATAATTAAATTATCGTATTGTTACCCAAAACAATAATGTATATAAAATTTCAGCTCAAATGTGTGTTTTAAATGTGAGACAAAAACCTTTACAAGTTTTGACACAAGTCGCCAAAAATTATGCCAATGTGGCTGTATTTGTAATTCTTTGAATAATTAGTTTTAATCAATTAGTTTTTTAATTATAATTAAATTACTGTATTGTCATCCAAAATAATCGTGTATATAAAATTTCAACTCAATTGAGTGCTTTAAAGGGCATTTTATTAATGATTGAAAATTTGAACAAGATAAATATATAAATATATAGAGAGTGTGAACTAATAGTAGGAATTGAATAATACGTCAAAAAAGAATTCCGTACCTCAAAATCAGTATAATGTTTGAGACAAAAATCATTGGTTAATAAAATGATAGTAGAAATAATTTTCAAAAATATTCCACGAGAATTCAAAGCTTTGTGGAATTTAAATATAGGTCACATGTAAAAATAGAATCAATTAGCCTTTAGATAAATTTGTTTCTTATAAAAGGATGCTTAAAATACTGTTTATCTTCCTATTTTAACTTTAATGGTAAAACATTTGAGATTTTCAACTACTTAAATAAATAAAACTGAATATTAATAGGATGATAGTTATTCCTTTATATATAATTTGTAATGTATCTTTCATTTAAACAGATTCTTAAATCTTATCGTGAGTATATGTTGTTGAATGATCTCACAATTTCAGCAATGCTTATTGATGCCAGATTTGTTATCGGGAAATGTAAATGAGAATTCAATATTTTTTTTAAATATAGAATTTTAGTTTATCATAATTAAATCTGTCAGTAGAATTCTTTACCAGAAAATAAATTTTCTTAGAAAATAAGTCTTGGTAAAAAAAAAATTAAATTGTTTTTTAATACAAATATTACTTTCAATTAAACAAATATTAAGTCCTAGAATTTTTGTTCTTTAAAAACTTATTACTTTAATGTGTTCCATTAAAATCCAGTCCTATGAATGAAATTTTTTAAGAATTTTTTATACAAATGGTAACACAAATACGTTGTTTAGTTCTGAAATATTTTATCAGATAGTACTATATTACCTATCGTGCTCTTTTTTTCTCATTTGATAAGACTCTAACAATTTAATTATAATAATTAATTATAAAACATCATTCAAATTTTTGTATCAAAAGTCGGATGGAAATTTCTATAAGCATATGAAACAAGTAATATAAAAAGAAACTTAAGTCATTTCCTACTTTGGTGGCGCTTCTGTTGTAGCAAGCTCTAACTTCGCCAGAAATAACACAGAGAATAAATTTAAAATTAAAAAATAAAATATAAATAATAAATTAATATTTGAAAAAAATTGTATTAACATCAAGTGCCTTTCACTACAAAATTTAAAAAATCTGTTTGAACTTGAATGGATGAATAAAAAGTATTTTATTAACGATTGAGAATTTGAACAAGATATATATTAAAATATATATTTTTTTATTATAGGGGGACAGTGTGAACTAATAATAGGAATTGAAAAAAGTGAAAACCGGGATATACAGCATGAATATTTATAACCCAAATTTACACTCTAAAAAATACAAAAAGTATCATTTACGTAAGCAAATACATATGAATGGGAAAATTATAGAGCAAGTTAAGGAGTTAAAATCACTCACAATTTATCTTTTCCTAAAAAAATTTTTATGGATAAGGATTAAACACATGGATAACTATATTTTACTATCTATAACATACATATTATATTTTAATGTCAAATAATTTACTAAAAATTGTCTGATATATACATAATAGTTTTAAAAGACAATATCAAAGCTTTATTTCCATTTTTATCGCCAGAATATAATTATTCTTTATTAATTTGTTTTATTATTTTTATTACTAAATTATCTTAAATCATTTGAAACCTTCATGACCAACCTTAAAGTACGACACTTACAAAAGTAAATCAGAATCTATCCCATTATTGAAAAAAAGCAACACAGAGAAGAGAAATAATAATCGAATATAGGAGAAATAATAATCAGGAACCTCAGAAAAACAACTCAGGAAATATTAGATATAAAATGTAAAAATCAAAAAATAAAATAATTTCTTTAAAAAGTTATTAATATCCAATAACACAAATGTAATAATTTAAATGTAATAATAATTTAAATAAATGCAATCATTATACATGAGACAGCATTCCTAATAAACATTTTAGATCATTGATGTATTAAATACTGTTCTATAATTAAATCAATGACAGGTAAATATTATAGCTTCCTAAAAATTCAGAAGAATATTTTTCTATTTAGAATAAACCATTTTAAAAATTTTAAGAAACTGGCTGCAATAAATAACTAATTTTAATTACAAAAAAAAATTACAACAGATTATTGAAACATGAAAAGCGAATTCCCAACAAAAGTCAATCTAAAAAGTCTTTTGAAAGCTATAGATGAATAAATTATGAGCAGAAAGATCAAAAATTACGCTTAAATAAAATATGTATAACCTGATCTGTTTTGTAAAAAACATATTAAAACTTTTCGAATCAATCAAACAATGTTTATTGGTTTATTGATCAGGATAACCCAAACAAACTAAAAAGTACTAAAACAATGAAAAAAAGGAATTATGTTAGTTTTATCCCTTCCTACAAATGATTTTTAGAACCAAAACTTTTAACAAAATAATGAACATTCATTCCTTTTCAAAAACTCTCCAATATACCAAATTTGATACATGATTTAACTAATGTTGTTTCAGTCCCACTTATTTGTATTAATCAAAATATTATTCATATTTCTTCCTCTATTTTTTATTCAAATTAGGATATTTGTCTAAGCGCACAAAAGCTGTATGACCGTGTGTGTGTGCATCATTTAAAAATATTGCAAGATATTCTAGGCATTTATTGTTTAGGTATTGAAAAAACATTTGCACAGCTCAAGCAGAAAGACATCCACACTTTCGAGGATCTTTCAAATATGGCCAAAACTCAAGTAATTACCTGCACGAATGGATCTTCTGACTCTGACCTTGATAAAGGTGGTGATAGAATCTATTTTTTTTTTCATACAAATGGTGAACTATAGAATTCCTACTGGTGAAATTTCATCAAACTTTACGTATGAGCTTATAGCCATCAAAGGAGCTTTGGGTAACTACCACAACAGGGCAACTGAGAGTTCCAATGGCATTCCACTGTTCTCAGACTCTAAATCTGTGCTCCAGGCAATCCTGAGGGACAACTCTTGACTGTTCCAGGATATAATTGCCCTTATAAACAAAGTAGTTGCAGCTCAAAGAATTTGCACTTTGCAATGGATACCGGCCCATGTGGACATCTTCGGCAATGAGCAGGTTGTGTGTGTGATAACCTTGCCAAGGAAACTCGAAATTCCTCTCAACTTTTCAATTGCCTTACCATTACCAATGCTAATACAATAGCCAGACGTAAACTCACCTCCCATCCAGTTAAGAAGCACTTAATTCCAGAACATAAGGTTGAATTGTCGAATCGGCCACTTATCCCGCCAAGGGTTTTCTCGCTAAATGGATAAGTGCGCCTAATCTGGTAACCCTTTTGATTTTTGTATCAGTGAGGGATAAGTCGGATCATGGTGTGGTAGGGTTGCTACTCCAAAACACGACACGCAAAAACGCGCCAATTTAGCGGTTTTTCAAAATTTGGCGGACCAGTGACCGATTCAACAATTTCACCGAACATAATTATAGCCGCTGAATTTCAACAATAGCCAGACTACGCACAAGACACTTTAAATAGATGAAAATATCCCCTGATGGCCAAAGAAGTTACAATACTTGTCTTCGCTCTCCTGACATTCAACTTTCTCTTAATCATAATTTTAAATTGTCCTTCCATATTGGCTAAACTCCACAACATAGACCTAAATCTCATGGAGCATCAACGGCTTTATTATCCAAAGGTCTTCGACATTGCAAGAGTCCTTTTTATACTTTCGGCGCCATTTAATTTATCTGCACTACTTGGACAAGACAACATTCACAAAAACATTTTGAAAAATAACTTTTCATCGTACGTCATTCACTGTACGCATTTTAAGTTCCAATTATGATCTTATTTTTATTTCTGAATGAATTATTTTTTGCTTTTGCCTAAAAACAATAAGTTTTTTAAATTTTAAGATTTTTTTTTTTTGATTAAAATGGGGTAAAAGTGAAGAACAGGATAAAAATAAATCTTTGTGCAATTCTTCCAATTAGAAAAAAAATATCCTAAAGAACCAAACTATTTTTAACAAAAACGAAGTAAGGAAGTGAATCATCTCATGATAATTTATTTATATTTGTAAACAAAAGTTGGCAACAATAGTTAAAAAATTATTTAAAATAAATAAGAATACAAAAATTGATTGAAATCAAAAAGTAATAATAATTTCTTAACAAAAAAGGTGAACTGAAATATTTTATATGACTTAGTTATCTTATTACCTAATGCACGCTTATTAACACAATCTTTTAAATTTAATTATAAAAGGAACTGTACAAGTACTTAAAACTTCTACTTTGTCGTTCCATTGGAACTTTATTCAATAAAATGCAATTATAAATGTATATCAATGTAACATTCCGAACAACTCTTCTTTACAATTCATCTTAGATACTATCAACAAATGGTAACTATCTTTTTACTACAACCAAAAGAACTATCGAAAGATTGATCAGGAGGTAGTACATAAAAATGGATTAGGCATCCAACTTTATAGATTTCGGATAACGCGCTGTTCTTTTTTAGATCGGACTCGATACTTTTCTTCTCTAATACCAACATGTAGAGATCGACGCTTTTCTGACGATCTAAGTTCTGCTCGTCATGTAATAGATATTTGTGTAGTGACAACAGAGGTATCGATAAAAAAAAAGGTACAAAAAAGCTATACACAGTTTAAACATAAGAAAATAAATGTTTTTACTAGATTTTTTAATCCTTTTTTTAATTTTATTTATTAGTAGCCATATGCAATTGCTTACAAATAAATTGTGCTTGTCCACTTTTCAAAATGCCTGCTTTCTCCAATAATGAACTTATATTTAAAAAAAAATATGTTATAACAACTATAAATTTCTCTTATAATTCCTATTAGCTTGAAGCAAAACTCATACAAAGATTAAATTACATTTATCCATTGATTCATGTAACATAAAATAGACGAACTAAGAAGGAGTTGTCTGATTTGCTTTGTGTTTTGCTCTAAAGAAACGCAAAGATTATTGCCAAGGGAATCGAGCTTACCCGAAAGGGAATTAGAATCACAAAATGATACTCCGGGAAACTCCCACCCCCCGCGTTCAATCTTTATTGAAAAAAAACTTGGTTAACATCTTTTATAGTAGCACACATTAAATTTACTTATTACAAATAAAAGGTAAATTAAGGAAATACATATGTAGTTGCAAGGTATTGGCGGTGGACCTCGTAATTTTGAACACCTCGGTCAAGTGTCAAGAACGGTACCTGAGTTGGCACCTCACTCTATAAACTAACACACCACGACAACGTAAGGGCTTTGGGCCAGCTACGGATTTAACGTGAATCAACCCCTCTACATACGGAGGACCTTCATCGACGCCAAGATTCAAACTCCTGACAAGCCTGCCACAAGCTCATGACCATGACCACTAGGTTACCATTGCCACTAAGGAGTTGTCTGAAAGAGACGAAATTATGTATGCAATTCCCTATTCAATAGAATATGCAAATTATTAACTTTAGGAGACCAATTATTGACTAGCTGGAGCTCCAGTTCATTGCAGTGGAGCCTGTGGAGATGCATAAAACAGAGCTAAATGCTAAAGAAATAATTAAACTTTTTCGAATGCTAAGGCCTAATTTCCATTCGAATGTGATTGCTTGACTCACGTGAACTGATCCAATACCCCTCTATTCAATTTACAAACACTATGAGCAGATGTTACCATTTGGAGAGGACGTAAAAGAGAGAGGTGGTCAAATTGCGCAGGATCATTCGAAATTTGCTTTAGAAAGATGCAACCATTTGACCTTGCTGGTTGAAATGGATAAATTAAGATCGTACAGAATGTCGAAAAGGTAGCGGTTGACCAACACGAGCGGAAAAAGTGACTTCCCCTGATCAATGCTCACCAGCCTCTGATGTATCTTTAACAAAGATCCAGGGTGTAACCAAAATACCAGTAACTGCAATGACATCGATAGGCAGCTTAGTGAACAGAGACTGCGGTCATGGAGGTCATGCACCGATTATCCCTCACCGCTACATGCTTTTGCATTTCCAATGCTGCTATTCAACCTCGAATTGCACAGTCTGTAACTATAAAACTTATGAATTTGTTTAAGATAATAGCTTCTACATTAGTTATCTTTAATGATATTATTTACCCCATATGTTTTTCCATTATAAATACATAACTGTCAGCAGTAGCATAGCTACCAATGGGCTAGGCGGTGCTTTACACCGGGGCCCTCATACTCAGGTTGGCCCTTGGACCCTGACCACAAAGCAAGCCGAACTTGCGATAATTTCGTCCAAATTTCAGATATAAATATAAAAGGTTGCAAAAAACATAACTATAATCATGGTAATTCAGTTGAAAATAATTTAGAATTTTTAATAAATTTCCTAAATTCTTTCCATTGTTTGTTTTGGTGCTGTGAACTTAACTTATTGAAAAGTTAATATTTAATAAGCTGTTACTTGAAAGTTCCATGAAAAATCTTACTAAACTTATAATTATATCTTAAAAAACCTACACAAGAGGCAATTCCTTCTTTTAGTTACATTCTATTTTAAATAACAATATGATTCATAGTAAATCAGTTTCCAGTTTCAACATTTCGCAATCTTCTCGTACCTGCAAAAGACTGATGTAATTTTGTCCCGCCTCCTCTGCTCATTTGCAGAGGCTTTTTTTTTTAAAAAATAATTATAATATTGTATTTTCTTGGTCATGCATATTTTTTGTATCATTTCATGTCAATCTCGGTGGATCGTTTTGTAGTTCTAAGCCCTCTGATGGGTGAGTTCGATCCTCCCAAATAAATAACCAGGGTTTCCCCAACGACGTTGTTTTGTAGCGTAGCATTTCATTTCTTCTTCCATTAAACGTCAGTAAGTACTCGAGCACATACGAAATATTTTGCATAAATTATAAAACTAAAATTAGGAATAAAAAATAAAACCTAGTGGTGCGTTTAAGAGCAAACAATGCCAAGAAAGAGAAGATAGTAAACAAAAATTGTAGTTTTGTATGTTTAAAATATTCGTTTATTTTTGCTTTCTTACTTGATAAAATCCAACCAAGATAGGGCCCTCGTTTTTTTAGCACCGGGGCCTTTGGATACCTAGCTACGCCACATACTGCCAGTAAGTTCAAGTTTTCGTAAAAGAGAGAGGAATTTCAGCTTATAATGTAAGGACTAAGTCTGTATTCAAGTAATATTAAATAATACGACCTGAATTGAGAATATTTTTTCAGGTATTAAAAGTGCTCCAACACTAATGCTATATTCTCGCTTCGCTATCCTATAAAGAACAGCATATTTTATCATACTTCTCCTTTTTATCTGAAATGATCCATTTTTTTTCTGGTATAAAATGTATTTCCCAATTTTTTCTCCTATACCGTATTATTAAATGAGTTATCCTTTTAAATATTAAAGGGAAAAATTTATTTATGATATTCTGAAATTTTAAAAACGCTTTTTTATAAACAGATGTATGAATTACAACAGTGCTTCTCAAACTTTCTATACTTGCGATTTTCAATCATAATTTTCATCGCGTCCCCCTTCCATACAATAACAATGTATTGAATTCAATAATAATATACTTTGACGCTAAAGCTACAATACACCTTTAATTTTAAGCCGTACAAATTATCAAGATAAGTATTACATTTTGTATGTAATTTTATGACATGCCCATAGGGTCACTGGTAATAATTGAACTTGTTCTTAACTTAGTACTGTTAAAAATTAACTATGAAATACATTGTGTAATACTGATACATTCATAAGTGTATTATATTAGCGTAAATGTGTATTTTTATTATGTCGAAATGTATTTTGCTTTGCTTGGTTTTAGTAAATCAATAATTTTTTTAAAGTAATCCTTTGTTTTCGACTTTTTGATATACTAGCCCCCCCCCACACACCCATCTAAGGTTACCACGCCCCTCTAGGGGGCACGCCCAACAGTTTTTGAAACGCTGAATTAGAATATTGCAGATTTTCAAAAAAACTGAGACAGTCTTCTGTCTAAAATATGCTTTGCGTAGTTTAAGTTCTCTTACATTTTGCGAGGACAGCCTTAATATTAAATAACTTTCTCAAATCAGTAAAAATGAACCTATTAATCTCTCCCTCTCTCTATATATATATCTCCCTCTCTATCTTCCTGTTTCTATATATCTCCCTCTCTATCTTCCTGTTTCTATATATCTCCCTCTCTATCTTCCTGTTTCTATATATTTCCTCTCTATCTTCCTGTTTCTATATATCTCCCTCTCTATCTTCCTGTTTCTATATATCTCCCTCTCTATCTTCCTGTTTCTATATATCTCCTCTCTATCTTCCTGTTTCTATATATCTCCTCTCTATCTTCCTGTTTCTATATATCTCCCTCTCTATCTTCCTGTTTCTATATATCTCCCTCTCTATCTTCCTGTTTCTATATATCTCCCTCTCTATCTTCCTGTTTCTATATATCTCCCTCTTTATCTTTTTCTGTTTCTATATATCTCCCTCTATATATATATCTCCCTCTCTCTCAATCTCTTCCTCTCTATCTCTTCCTCTCTATCTCTCATTCTCTCTCTATCTCTCTCACTATCTCTCTCTCTCTCTCTCTCTATCTCTCTCACTATCTCTCTCTCTCTATCTCTCTCATTATCTCTCTCTCTCTATCTTTAACTCTCTATCTCTAACTCTCTATATATCTCTCTATCTCTCTATATCTCTCTCTCACTCTCTCTCTCACTCTCTCTCTCACTCTCTTTATCTATCTCACTCTCTCTATATCTCTCTCTCACTACCTCCCTTTCTGTTCCTCTCTATCTCACTCTCCATCCCTCCCTCTCCATCTCGAGCTCTTCTCATGCTAAAGATTAAAATATTTCTTACAAAAAAAATCGAAAACTTTTGCATACAGAATCTTTTATCTGAATGACAGTGTAATAAACAAACGTTATTATACTAGAGGTCATATTTTCAATCTCGGGATTTCGGGATTACATTATCCAAATCCCGGGATTAGAATTGATCTATTTATTAAAAATACTTACATATTAGCATAGTTGAAATTGCATAATAAAACTGAAAATATAATTAAAAATTCATTTAATATTATTTTAATGAAACAAAAAAATTAATTCATCGTAAAAAAACAAATAAAAATAGTACATAATGAAATTTTTAAAAAAGCATTTCTTCATAAAAACACAGCTCCTCGCGTTTCATCGTTCAAACGGCTTCTTATTTTTGTTACAAATAGTCCTGCCGTAGAAAATGCACACTCGAATTCTTTACTAGTAGGTATTACCGTCATTAAATAGGAGTATGTTCTTTTCAGGTAGTCACCACGTCTCTCTCCATTTTCAAAAAAGAGATATTTCTTTTTGAATTTTTGATGACAATGTCTCAAATCAAATAGACTGCATAGGTGCAAAACCTCTTTGATAATTTTATTTAGTTCTTCTACTACACTTAATGGCTTTTGTATATAAATTGATCCAGTTATTAAATCAGAATGTGAATCAATTTGTAGTGTTGCCTAATTTGAAATTGAAGATACATTTGCATGAGCTGTTAGTAATGCAATGGGATTTGTAATGTCTTAAGTCTTCTAAGCAGGTCCACTATTAATTAACGGTATTTAATTGAAGAAGGAACTGTGACAAAATCTATTCTTGAGACGTTGCTTACATTATTGTGTAAGCATTGCAGTGAGCCACTTAGATCTTTGCGACGTTCTCCCATACTCTGTGCATATATTTTTTTACAATTAGCACTTATAATTGCGCAAAAAAATTCACGTAACAACGCATATTTCATAAACAGAATATAAATTTTTTTTAAATTAAATTCTTAGAAAATTTTTAGGAGAAAAAAATTTTTAATATAATTTAGACAAAAATTAAATCTCGAAATTAGTTATTTAATCCCGGGATTTGCGGATTAGAAAAAACACCACGATCCAGGGGTTTCGGAATTCCGGGATCTCGAGGCTGAAAACCCTACTATATATCTTCCAAAAATTCTAAATGCCTCTGTCCAAGTTAACTGACACCTGACATCCTGAGGGTGGAAGAAATATCCGTTTTCTGACCCCACTCGCTTTAGGAGAAAGTTACAGGAGAAAATAAGAGAAAACATATGAAATTTCACGGTTTAACATACACACCCTTCAAGGTTCAACACGTAAGAAAACTAATATTAACCGTATACAGTACAAAAAAAAGCAAATAAGATACATTAAATGTAGTACCAGATTCACAATACTTTGAAAAGAAATTTCAAAATATAATTCAGACAAAAATTAAATCTAATCCCGGGATTAGTTATTTTAATCCCGGAATTTGAAAAAACCATCGGGATCCCGGGGCTGCTAACCCTTATACATCAGATTGTAAAATACTTTTCTTCACAGGGATATGAAATCAATATAAATTAAATACTCTTCTGCCATTAAACATGTTTCTCATCGAATATACGATGCATTATTTCGAAATTATAATCCTATCATAACATATCCAACTGAAAGTTAATTACATGGCTCAGTTTCCAATTGGAACTACTCTACAAATATTCAATTACCCACTCTGCATGTATACATAAAATGGAGAGTAAAACTACTCGAGTAGTTTTATATTATTCTATTCTATTCAGGAAACTTATCTCACACGGAAGCGATGAAAGTGTCAGAAGATTTGTTTAAATGAAATGTTTCCGGCTAATTCTCTGAAACTCGAACCATAATTGTTTTAAGTTTCGAATGCAATTTGTTTTCAAATGAGATAAAATTATAATCACTTGTTGAGAAATGAAAACCATCCTCAAGTAAATTTTTGTTTCTAGAAGGATCTGATAAATATTAGATAGTTATGTTATTTGCTATACACCCATAAATAAATTTATTGCTATATATATATATAGTTTAAATAGTTGTTAATTTTATTTTTAAAAAAATATTGAGACATTTTTTATAGTATGAAATAAATTAGATTATTTTTTTTTTGCATGCATTTATTATGAACGTTTGGTCCTATAACCTTCAAGTATAGAAAATTGCTTAAGAAATTCGAAACACTTTTATTCTTGTTAGGCTTAGCTGCGTAACATCAAAACGTTGCAACTAGTCTGATGCCAATCCGGTAAACTGAAGAAAGTTGCAAAGAAATTGCTTCCAGATTTACAAGTATAAATATAAATACAGTTAGTTTATATAAAATACAAAATATAATAAACTGCAAAAGCCTAAATATAAAATTATGAAATTCATCATAGAAATTAATTATTTTTCAAATTATATATAATGTTCTATAATTTTATTACATTTTTGTTTGCTTATTAACTCACTTGACTTGTGCAGCCATTAGTTGGTAAACGAGTTGAATAATATTTGTCTCAACACAATTCCAACCATTTTCTTAATAATTCACATTAGACTTTTATATTTCTTTTATTATACTCTTTTTATACGTATTCCGTTTCTTTATTTGATATTTTTAAACAAATGTTTTAGCGGAATTTCTTGTACACTTGGCCATTTTCGGGTTTTTCAGGAAAGCTAACAAAATAACATTTTCAAAGTTTAGTGGAACACATTTCATACAGTCATATGAAAATAAGAATAAACACAAAAGTTGTTTTCTGACTGTATATAAACAAATTTACAAAGATATAATACATTCAAATTTACACTCATTTTAAGACTAATGGTTTGTTAAGGTTAGGATATGTTTAAGAACCATTGGCAATTCTTTTTACAAAATTCGATTATACAATATCTGACGGTGGCTAGATATTCTAAAATTTTTAGTATCTGCTTAAAATTTTTTAAAAACCCATGATTATATATATATACAGAGACTGCATTTTCATAGTCACTATCACTATAAGTTCTTAACATCTTAAACGGTTTGCTGGTACTAAGACCTCCTAGATACTAGAGGTGTTGCCTGTACACCGCTCGGGCTACCGAAAGTTAGAGATAACTGATTTGTCCATATCGGTGCCCGCTGTACGCGGGCACCGATATTTTCTTCTTTCTGTCTTTGATTTGCGCATATTTTTAATTCCAATAGTGAGATTATTAGTGCTAGCATTTTTAAGAGATGTAGTTTGTCCATGGTACTGAAATACTCTGCATTCAAGATTTTCTTTGTGGGGAATGCGAGAATTTTTCATTGACAGTAGGAATTTAGATTCTTGAAAATATTCGATAAAGAACAGGGACTGGCAAGACAACGTGCAATTTGTTGCTTGAGAAGAAATCAAAATGGAAAGATAATCCAAAAAAGCCGATAATTTCTCTGTTCACATTGCAATATAAGAATTACACCATGTTTTACAAATTGCGTGTGCATATTGTATACATGCACACACTCATGTTGTTGTTGTTGCTAATGCCACCTGTCTGACGTAGTCAGATCGAGTCCCACGAAATTCATCATGGCATCGGACTAGATTGTACGCCTGTCGTTAGCTGTAGCTTTGAGCACCATGCAGGTGACAGTACGATTTGGCTTGGTTCCAGCCCAATTTTGAGGGAGAAGATCCTGGGAGTAGTCAGGGGCCTCCCACCTCTCTTCCCCTTCCACCAACCTCACGAGAGGGCGTATGGCTCGAAGGCTATTTAGAGTACCTTCCCCCCCCCCATGCTGCGAAGACACTATACATTTACAAACATCTATGCCTTCTCCGGGATTCGAACCCAGGCCCTGGCACACACTCATAAAATCCTCAACCGTTTGATAAAAAAGTACAAACATGAAATTTTTTTGTACGCTTTCCAAAAAATTCTTTTAAGATTTATAAAACATTCTTCATAGTATGCAGAGTGTTCTTATAAAAAGCAAACATTTAGGGGTTTTTTATATTCCACAATTATAAAATAAAAAAATAGTGTGAAAACTTTAAAATTGAAAATTGGAATAAAATTCTTCCATTTGCGCATTTTGTTAAGCATTATGCTTAGTTATATGTAATAAAAAAATGTGCCTTTTTTTTAAACCTTTTGGGCAAAAACCTTGACCGCTTAAAGAGTTAAAGACATATGACCACCTGAAAAATATATTTTATTATTAAAATCAACTTTCTCTGGAGTCACTATTTCTAGCTTTAACTATAGCTTCAAAAAGACTCTCTCGATGAATTCACTTAACCAATTTCCTGGAATAAATCAACAAAATAAACATCTTTGCCTGGCGCTTCTTTTCTCTGGCCCAATATCTTTATAAAAACATCTCACTGCAAAGGTTTTTTTACGATCGAACATCAAATTAAATTGCTTTCGAGTTCACAAGACATAAATGTATCTCCTAAATAATTTTACATAAAAAAAACACAGAAGTATAGTAAAATAGCATGTTCAAAAAATTAATTAAAATGCATAAAAGTCACGTGAACCAGCTCACAATTCGTAACACTTCCGCCTTTAAAGTTAACAATTTCAACCAATAATTATAAGTAATCTATACAACCTCTGAGAATAAAGTTCGGTGAATGAAGTCAGAACGGCCAATCTAGGAACACTGGTGAAACAAAACGCTGCACATGCGTAGCGACAGGTGTTGACAATCTGCTCCCACCGTTGTTCAGTTGAAAATCGTTTGTGTTCCATGTAAGATTTGTTTTGTTTTTTAGTGCTTGTTTAGTGCGTTGGTTCTTAAATGAGAACAGGAAAATGAACGAACAAAAGATCAATTTAAAGTTTTGTTCTAAGCTTGGCAAGACACCAAAAGAAACTTATGCGATGATGGTACATATTTATGATGATCAAACATTGTCCATGAAGTGTGTGTACGTGTGGTTCACCCTTTTTCGAGAAGGCCGGGAAAGAGTTTCTGACAAACACCGTAGAGAAAAACCGGCGACCTCCGTCAGTGACGAAAACATTGAAAAAGGGAGTAAATTAGTCACGAAAGATCGTCGATTAACTGTGCGCGTGATAGCTGGACGATGAATGCTGCCAGGTACATTGAAATTTTGACCCGGTTCATTAATCGTCTACGCAGGGTACGACCCCAGTACGTACAAAGCTCGTGGTTTTATGTTCACGACAATGCTCGTCTTCCCACAGCAAATATCGTCCAACAGTTGCTGGCAAAAAAGGGGGTGGTGCAAATTGAACATCCACCATTCCCATAGGTCACATGAGACATGTCTACGAATAAGAAAAACTTGCTGTTAATACTCCATTTACTTCTAAACTCAAAAGATTTGCTTAGCATAATGCACAGAGCATCAATATTGGAGCAGGTATATCTGAGACCATTTTATATACTACACAAGTCCAGCTTCAGCCTAACCACTTATTTTCAGAACATAATTTCCTCTTGAGAGAACCAAGAACCCACTATATCTCCTTCAACTGATAGAAGACTGGTATTACTGTGGAGGTTTGACAGTTTTAATAGGGCATCATGATAGAAGGGCGAACAAAACTTCATGTCTTTGTCAGAGACTCTGTAATAGCTATGAAGTAGAATGAGGGAATCTTGGATCCTTATGTTTGACATTTTAGAAATACAATTAGGCCCTTTATATGGATGACGAACGCTCGTATTACATAAGATTCTTCAGTCTGATGAATTTCTGGAAAGTGAAAATATTCACTGGATACAGTAGCCAGCTAGCTCTCCAAACCTTAACTCTGTGCAGTATATAAAGAATGCTGTGGCGTCGTGAGACTCGGTAGCGTATTGTGATGCCAAGCTAATCATTAAAAATACTTTTATTGTGATCTAAAAATGCTTTACTTGATTTTCAATAGTTAGAAGATCACTGGGAAGAGGAAAAAAATCAGTTTCAGGTGTTAGTTCTATTTAGCCAGGCGGTTGCATCCGTATCCACTCCTCGCTTCTTATCCGGGCATCTGGTCTTCAGTATACAGAGTACGAAAATTAAACAGTCGAATTTCTCTACCGCGGGCACTCGCCTCGTGCTTCTTTCTTAATCCGCCGGATACTGTCTCAGGAGTCGATCTCGGGAGTCCATCCTCTCTTTCGCTGGGTTGACCATTTTAAACTCCAGGGGCGGGTCCACTCCACGCCCCTCATAAACCCCCATTGGCAGGTCTCAAGGTTTTGCACCCTGCACCTCGGTCTCGCTAGCCCACCATTGATGCAGGGATAACAAAGGCTCGGGTCTCTCTCAAAAGTTTCCGGTGACAAGGGCTTGGCTGACATCTGGTACCCGAACCACCTCGCCGCCTTTTCCTCTTTTGATGCTACCTGCCACCGTCTGCCGAGGCGCCAGCCTTTTAAGACAGAAAATCACTGCCTATGGACGAAAAATAATGCCGTGATGCCCAGCCCATAGTTTCACCAGTTACACCGGCGCCAACAGTCCAGATGTCCGACAAAGCACAATGACGCCAAAGCCACGTGTTCTCCAGCTGTGGTATGCGTCATGAATAGGGGCAATTTCTCCTTTGTGACTACGTCACAATGCTCTTGGAAAGATAATTAGAACCCTTCCTTATCCAATATCAGGATTTTATTTCCCAAATGTTTGATTGATAACTAATTAAACATTTTAATTTCCTTCTCCTTTTTAATGAAATTAAATGATTAATTTACTCATGAGTGCTACAAAATTTATTACATGAGTAATTTTATACATGAATTTTGAGGTGATGTAAATATACAATCCTATAAGGGTACGGTCTACTCTCAGCCCCGCCTAGAGATGTGGGAGGAAGTGAAGGATAACTAGCCATAATATTTATCCAGTCTATTTATTAAACACACAAATTATCAACAAATAGAATTCTAATAATTCAAATTAGAAGAGATGTTCCTAATAAAAGCATTAGAATATTTAACAACGAGAGACGCGAATTTATGAGAAGACTACTTATATATCGATCCTTCTTTTTTAGGATTAATCCGCTTCTCTAAATATCTGAATTATTATTTAACTATGGTGATCAATCGTCACTTTAATACCTTTATCTATCTACTCTGAAACGTACTAAATGTAAAATAATACCTGATCGGTAGCTATCTCTTCTCTTAGTCAAATTCTCTATGTCTCAATCTCCATATATCTCTCTCACTAGCGTGAAAATCTGGACTATATATATCCGACCTAATCTGCATATCACAGTTGCTTCTTCAGAGGGTTGGTTGTGATTAAATCCAAATTGATAGACCGAAGATTTCCCAAGAGGATTAGAGGAAGGACGCTGATAGATCCATCACAAACCCTAAAACGAGAAGAATTTATTTTTCCCAGGTGTCCAGTTTTTACTCACTGAATATACACATGCATTTGCAAGTTTATAGCAATATTTTTAATAAATTTAAAAATTCGTAGGTCTGCCCCTAATATACACATTTATTAAATGTGAGTATATTTCTTCTATATAACTTAAATATGTAGTTTCATTTTTTTTCTTCCAGGCAGTCTATAAGACGACATAATGATTAATGCCTCTTCTAGACAGTTACTAAGAAAAATATCTAAAGTAATCTGGGATTGTAAGAGAACAAACACTCAATCTGATCGGTCTTTGGATTTTATTTTTGTTCTGAATCTTAAGCTGCGATATTCTTTACCTAACTCTTGAAGTTCTTCACAATAAATTCCATTATTCTGTCGAAGATATAAGCAGCAGTACTGGTCATTATTTACACAACACTTTCAGTAATGTAGGGATTTGATGTTTTTCTATAACTCTTTAATATATTGAATGTGTATTCTTACGTAAGTATTACGGATAGGTACAGTTGATAATTAACCGTCGGATTTGTTATTTTTATTAAAATGTATTTCTTCGAAATCAGGTGAAAGAAAAATACACACCTACGAGATACAATATAAAATAGCTTATAAAGTATTTTGAAAAAAGAAAAAAAAGTTTCTAACACATGTTCTTAATTTTCACGAAATATGCCACTTTTTTTTAATTATGGAATGAATAAGCTTAAAAAAAACTTTATTGCTCTCATAACTGAACATAATATTAAGCTTCAAAACTCATATGTGCCACAAAAGAAAAATATTATGCAGAATTATAAAGGTTGCTTAAATGAAAAGTGGATAAGTTAAATAAAAACAATTATTTTATTGGAAATCAAAAGAAACCGTTCTAGGGGTTGTAATACAGGTCCCATCGTTTCGGCAGCAGGTCTATGTCTTCATTCTAGAAAAAACGTGGTTGATTCTTGAGGAAATCCTGCCCAGCTTCCTTCACTTCATCATCCAAATAGAAACGTACCCCTGTCTTAAGTGGCCTAAAGGCCTAGAAGTCCCAGGGTGATAAATTCGAACCCTACGGTGGGTGCTCTAACATTTCCCAAAAACACTTTTTGAAGTTGCCATGGTTACATTGGAGACGTGTGGACGGACATTGTCATGGAGATTAAATATCGTTTGCTGCCCTTCTCGAAAACTCTTACACCAGCTGTTCCAAGATTTTCGACCTAAACAATGCTCACCATAGACTGCCACAATTCGTCGACAGATGTCCGCATTAAACTCACCTCCTATAATCAGAAACCGTACTAACGCACGTTGTACCATTTTGGACGCATCCTTATAAGGTACGACTATACTTTCGATTAATTTCCTCTACCCCTAACAGGTTTCACTGTTAAATATCGTATGCGGGGTTACACTTCCTACCATCCATCGTGTCCTTGTTTGGTGGCTCTGCTACAACTGCACTGATTCTGACGTAATCGCATATGTCCACTTTTCCATTTGGGCAACCCTTATATATTCCAAACTTTGTAATTAATAGTATCTTAATAAAAATAAATGCGCTTTCATAGCTGGACAGCAGTATAATCTTTATATTTATATTATTAAAAAGTCAACAAACTAAATCACTTTTAAAATATTTAAATTTTCAAACAAAAAAAATTAATAGGCAAAAAACAAATAAATTTTACACATGAAGAAAAGGAAGAAATTATATTATTTTATAAAATTCAATTTATGTTTAAACGTATGCATTTTGTAAACATTATGAAAAACCTACTCTCTGCATAAAACTACAAATATCCAAATTAATGCATTGTTTGAATATTCCCATATATTTCAAACAATTCTGGATATTAAAAATTTCACGATTATACTAGAATATCATTTATTTTACTTATACAGACTACTCATTTTCAAGAATGAAAATAAATTTGTTATGATTACAGTTTTACAATAAAAAACAACTCTAGAGAGTGCGTGTATATGATTGTACTTTTAAGAAAAATGTTTGTCTCTCTCAATTTCTATTTACTAACTTTATCGTAATTCTAGTCTTTCCGTTACTTAGCCATCCAAGACACAATATTAGCTAACTCAGTTTTATCAGTTAAAGTTACAGAGAGCTTTAATTACTATGATTCTAATCTCAAAGATGCTTAAAAGCTTTTAGTTACGAGGAATATATTTCTGGAAACAAGATGGCGAATATAATCACAGTTAGAACATTCCTAATGAGTTTTTCTTATTATTACTGTTCTTTACTGTCATTAACTGAAATCATAAGTTATCCAATAGAAATCACTAAGTCGAATAAGAGCAATAAATTTTCCAAACCACTCGAATTTTTCTTTTGGTCGAATTACATCTGAACAAAGTGGTATTGTACGACATCAAGACATGATTAATAGAATTTACGAACCAGTGGTTGGATATCGTAGGCTATGATTTTCTCTGAATGAAACGTTGCAATTTACTAAAGTGGATTTATTCCTACGTACAACATATTACATTCTCCAGATTGTAAGATCTATGTGATACATATAATTTTTTATCTCTCTCTGTCACGTTTAGCTGCGACTTTTTTTTTCACTAGACAATAATTTTTCTAAATTATCTTTCCTTTTCCCCATCGTTTCAATCATAATTATGTTTTCCTATATCTTCTCAAATGAAATAAATATTAAATAAAAATGAATATAACAATAAAGAATATTAAATATTTAATGGATTATTTATAATCCCTTCTTTAAACTTTTTTTCCCTCCATTGGGGTTTTTTAAAATTAAAACGTGCGAATAAATCACAAATAAACAAATAAGTCAACCACTTACAATATATTTTTTTTTAAATAATCAGCAATTTCACCAGTTTTGGAAAAACCGTTTATATAGTTACGATAACTCAACGTAAATACGAACGTGTTCTTTCGTTTTCACTCAACCGCCACCACTGAGTACATTATTAATCCATTTGTGATCCCACAGAACTTGTTAAAACAAGACTACCTTAACAATTTCATTCAATGCCAAATGGAATTAAGCCCTTTGTGTTAAATTCTATAATAAAACTTCACAAAGCCAAAAGCCAAATTGCGTCCAGTCGATTTACCGAAATTCTGTCTCCTAATGATTTTCTTCCCGTGTTGTTCATAATTTTGAACAGAATGTAATTGAGCCGATATAGCTACTTAGCAAGATACGACGTTGAGATGTGTCACTTCTCTCCCCCTTCACGAAGTATTAATTCCGTATACCACTTAGTTCCACCAAGCCTCACAGACAGATTAAATTTCTGCTGAGTTGTGAAGTATTATCCATTCCTACCACTCCATCAAATGATGCTGACAAGCCCCTCCAAGAGACCTGATACATAATACATTGTTTGGAACAATGTATTATGTATCAACACTTGGGTGAGAATATGTCATTAAAGAATGTTTGTGAACACGAAATAATTATTTTTCAACCACTTTTCGATTAAAATAACAATTTGCGTTGCATTGCCGTCTTACGCCTACTCGGTCACTTCAGAGTTTTTTGTTTTTGGCATGGTAAAATCTCTTGCAGCATTCTCATTGATGTCTTCGAAAAATCTTACGGAGATATTTATTTATAACTTGAACACAAAATTTTATTTAAAGTGCTTAAGATAAAACACTCGAGAAGAGTAGATGTTTGATTTATTTTTATGATATTGCAGGTGTTTTTAAGAGTCAGTTGTTGAGTTTTATTGCTTTTAAAACAGCTATTTTCAGAGCCAGTAATTAACTCATCGTAGTTATGAATGAATTCTCTATTATAGGACCCTTTAAAAAATAAACTGTAGACTTATATGTAATAGCTGCATACTCAATTATAACTACGAACAAAACTTTGAAGCGGAAAAAAAATATATTCGAATTTTTTATTTCCAGCTAACTTTTTTTTTTACAAGGAATATATTACTTGATGCAAAATTTTAATTACAACCAATAAAATATAGGTGAAAAAATTATGTATTGCTTAAAATTATTATTTAAAGTCTGATGCTGAATTGTTTATAACAACCAGGGCCGGACCATGTCTTTTGGGGGCCCTGGGCTAATGATACCTGGGGGCCCCCTAAATAATTATAAATTTTGCCATTTTCCTAAAAAAAATTTTGTGGGGAAAAATGTTAAATAAACGAAATTCTCTCTCTCAAGGGTTTTTTTTTCAGACAATTAAAAAAAAACTTTTCTACACTTTTGTGTTGCAAATTCTTTCATTTGCTCATCACATTTTAAGTCTTTAATGAGATCAGTATTAATAGAAAGAAGTGATGAATAAGTAAGTCTAGTATTTGTCATTGTTGTTCTATATTTCTATATAGGATATTTTAGAGAATACACGCTTCGCTTCACTAATAATAAGGAGCGTTATAAAAATCTTTAAAATGGTAGATTTGGGAAAACGTCAACAAGTTTCTTTACAAAAATTAAATTTAACATATCAATACAAATATAGGACAGCTCAGTTTGTTTTAGATAAGTTTTTAGTTGAACACCTTCATTTTCTAAATGTTTGTCTACGTCCTCTAAATAGGGAGTACAATCTCCAGGCCGATTTTCTCCTTACTTTGATCTTGCAAATCCATCAAAAATTTAAATATATTACTATAATCTGCATATACTTGACTTCTATTTAAACCAAGGGTTAGCTTATCTAACGATACAAAGCGTGTCCCTTTTAAATTTTTTTTGTCCCACACACAGCTTTTTCTGTCGATTTATTTGCAAATTTTTAAATATCCCGTCTCTTGTTCACATCACTATATTCTATTTTTACACTAGGACTTAATTTTTTGGCTGCGTCTTGATACTCCTTTAGTTTTTGATCTGATTCATGTACATTGCTTATAAACGTTTTTAACAACATAATTAATTTATTTCCTTTACAGATGTCCAAACTAGGAGTTTGTAATTTTTTGTTAACAGAAAATTAAATCTTTCAAAAATTTCTTCCTAAAATATAATTAAAATGGAAGTTTCGAGTTTTGTTAATTTGTTTAAAAAAATTACTGCGTTTTTTCAGAAATCAATCTTTTTTATTTTCATTGTCACTAAATGTTTTAAGAATATTCATGTTATTGCCATAATTATCTTATAAGGCTTCAACAGCATCGTAGTGACAAGACTATCTGATCTGACTTAAACTTTTTAAGGTAAATTTCAGTTTAATTTCACGATTTAGAAGGTCCCACCTACGGGTCGAAGCAGAAAAAAAAAACATATATTTGTTGCACTAAACCAAAGAAGTTCACTATTTCAGTTTCAACCTTAACTGATTCTGCACCAACCAGACTAAGAGAATGGGCATCATACGACACATAATTAGCGAATTTTTTTTTTTTTCTTTTAGAAGAGCTTGCACGCCATTATATCAACCGGACATATTGGAAACGTTGTTAAATGACTGTCCCTACAATTATCCAATAGCAGTCCATTTGTTGCTAAAAATTCTTGTAGATAATTAAATAAGTATAATCCAGTGTGACTACTAATCTTTATTAATGAGACACATTTTTCATACACTTTCCCCCGAAAATAATATCATAGTACAATAGCAAATTGGTCATTGTGGAACAAATTTGGGGTGGAATCCATCACAAATGAACAGTACTTTGTGTAAACATTATTTGAGTTTTAATTGTTTTAATGATTTGCTTGCCCATGATGTCTATGATGCTTGCCCATGATGTCTATGTTGCTTGCCCATGATGTCTATGATGCTTGTCCATGATGTATTTGCTAATATATCGTTTTTGATAAGTACGAAATTAACGATTTTGTTCGTAGTTCTCGCTTTTCAATATGTTCACGAACGAATGGGTCGAACGCTGCTAACAGTTCCAGGGCACTCATAAAATTACCATTATTAGGAGAACCAAAAACTTCCTCGGTACTTCTAAATACTAAACCTCTTATAGCCAAATACTGTTCTGCCGTAATAACACGTTTGAGGACATTGTGGTAATATTATATTGTGTATCTTTTCTTAGTTGCTCCTTTAACTTTATCTAGCAAGGGGAGGAGTCGCCCATCCGGTATAGTGGTTAGCGATGCTGACTGTTATGCCGTAGGGCCTGGGTTCGAATCCCGGAGAAGACATGGATGTTTGTAAATGTATAGTGTCTTCGCGGCATGGGGGTACTCTAAATAGCAGTCGAACTGACGTCCTCTCGTGAGGTGAAAATTTTGTATTAAATTTCATTAAGTTCTGATGAATGTTTTTGTTTCATAGGTTTTTATTAAATACGTGCATATAAACTTATGTATATAAATAAAATGTACTCTAATAATCTTAATCTTGTAGAATGTTATTTTTTTTTCAATATCCTTTAACATGAAATTCTTTTAACACGAAAAAAATATTTCAGCCCCTCTCAGTTTCGTGTGTTAAACGATTTTCACTGTATGTAACTTAATCATTATCTCTTGAAAAGGAAACGTTTTTTCAACACAATTTAAGTTGTCTTTCTTCGTCATTGTCGAAACGTAACTAAGAAATGTCCTTGTATTCATCTCGAGATGCGACTGATCCTTTATTTGCCTTTGTTATCGGTGCAGTTGATTAGTAGAGTTGATTAAATTGTTAATGAAATTATAAAGTGGAAAATTTAGTCTACTGTTTGATACTTAATAACAATAACCCTGATCTAGTAAGTACTTATGTTTACAGGAAGTCTTTAGTTGCAATTTTTAGAATGAAATAAACCTAGCAAATCTGAGAAGAAATGAAATTTATTTTTGGCAATGCACTGTTTTTCATGCTGGTTCTTTTTTTTGTTTAGGAATTATTTGAATAATTTCATGTTCATTAAATAAAGTGTGCATGTAATAAAATAAGAACATGGACTAAATATTTTTAGTAAACTTAATAAACTGTAATTTTGGCAATGAAAATTTTCATTTATTTGAGTCTCCTCTTTTATTGCAGAATTATTGCCAATTGGTGAAGAATTTTAAAACGAAAAGATGTTAAATTCACTCAAGTTTTTGAAGTGACTGAATCAATGGCAACCAACATCGTCGGAGAAGACAAAATATCCCAGCAGACACCTCCGAGCCTAAATCAGCCAAATTGATATGCTTTAATTTGCGGAAAGGCAACTTAAGACGGAAAGGATTTTCAAGGAAAATTAATAAAGTATAATCCTGGCTACCTCACAGTGATCTTGTTCTAGCTGAAAAGAAACAGGCTCCGGAGTGAGTGAGTGATTTGGGGGTTTATTGGCGCAAGAGCCGATTTCGGCTATACTGCGCCAAACATTTGTTTTAATATCTGTGGTCTAGACGGGAAGAGAGAAAGAAAGAATGAATTGAATGACAAGAAAGAGGGTCGAAAATAGAGAAGGATCACTAGGGTACCCCGGGTTCGTGAAGCCCGTGTTTACCAAAGACAGTAAACCCCGTGGGAAAAGGAAAAGATCACTAGGTCACCTCGAGATTGTGACACCCGTACTCACCTAAAGGTGAGCCCCCTGAGGGGAACAGGCTCCGGAAGGGCGGTTAGTTTGAGTGTAAAAAAAAATCGTTCCAACCGACTGCTTAGTTCCGTCCAAATTAAAAAGTCCTTTGGAATGTAATAATTCTGATTTAATACGTAAAGAAATCTTTAAATGCCACGCTTTATCAATTCAAGGTCATCAACGATTGGGAGAATTTCTAAAAATAAAAGCGCCCTTGAAGCTTCATTTATTATGAGCTTATATGTAACAAAAGCTGGAAAGCCCCATACTATTGCAGAGACGCTGGTTAAATATTGCTGAATGATGGTGTAAGTTGCCTATTAGGTCCAGACATGGCTAAGGTACTACTATATAGGAATATAAGAGCAAGCGAATTTGCACAATCTCAGTCTATGGGGCAAACAAACTTATAAAAAGAATACTTGTGATCCCCCCCCCACTTTACAGCTTGATGAAAGTACTGATGTTGTGGAACTTGTTGGTTCTTGTGTTTGTGAGGCATCCATTCGAAATGCAAACGAAAATTACTTTTGACAAGTAAAGTTCTTGAAACTGGCGATAATCGCTACAAAATTTTTAAAACTATCGACAAAATGTGCACAGAAAAATGATTCGGAATGGTGCGAGTGAATATTCGAAGCAATAGAGTAGCTGCAATAGTTAGAAGAGTGAAAGGAACCGTATCTGAATTAAAGCAAGTGGCAGGAAGTACCATCAGCAGCCACTGTACCATCCATCAGCAACTAGAAGGATGCCGCAAGGTTTAAAACATTGTACGGTGCGATGGAAATAATAATCTTCAGAGACGTCCACTTCAAGCCCGTGTTTTAAATTTACCGCCAAAAATCTGGGTATGGATCACTTCCACTTCTCGTTATATACAAAGGTGTAGTGGCTTTCAAGTGAGGAAGTTTCAACCCCACTATTTGAACTAAAAGATGCATCGGTAGTCACATTTACAAAGAAGCCTCTCATCCAACAAATGACTGATGCAGATTAGGTGCTTAAATTTTGAGATACCTTTCCGATATCTTTGGGAAAAAACTAAATAAAATCACTTTTCTTCAAGGGAAAAAAAGAAGAGGAAAGTTAAAGTAAAAGCTTTACATAAAATGGTTACATTTTTATATTGTGTGTTGAGAGTTTTTCTTAGCGAATGAAACTAATCAAAATCTGCTGGAAGTAAACGAAAACAGTTTAAAACAAAAAATACTGTGAAAGAAGTCTAGAAGAGTTCAGGAAGCAGATGCATTCAGAAAACAAAAGTTGTTCGCAAAGCTTTAATGATGCACTTCAACTATCTTGGAGTCGGCATTCTTATCGTAAGCTTGCCATTAAAAACAGATACAGAAGCAAACTTTGTGGGTCAAGTGATTTGAAGGTAAAATTAACTAAGCTGCCCATAAATATCCAGGAAATTAAAAATTCTTTAAATTTTATTCATCACTTTAAAAAAAATGGGCATCAAATTTGCACTGTTTTTTCCCTTCCTTCGGATTTAAGCCGCTTTCAAGTTAGCGGTGGCGTGAAATTTCTTCTGCTCGATAAATGTGCACGGAGAAAAAAACGTTTGAGAACTATTATTTCAAAGCACTAATGTCCAGTGGCGTAACGGTAAATATTAGCCCCCCCCCCAAGAAAAGTGAGGTTTTGGGCCACCTAGAACCTTGCCCCCCCCCCTCCGCAATGCAGATCTCCAAGCTTTTTAACCAAACAGCCGCACTGATTCTCCCAAGGGTCAAGACCCAATTAATTCATCATACCAATGTACTATAGTTTTGAAATGTTTGAAAATTTTCATTTCGGGACTAGCGAAAGAGGTACATAAGGAATAAAGGTGGATTTCGCTCTTTTCGAAATTTCAGTTAGTATTTAACGCCAAGTGTCAAGGACATGTCACTGTAGCGGATATAGCCAATGTTGTGCAGCTGTAACGTAGTTGTTGCGACCATGCCAAAAATACCATGTTGCGGAGGGCTTAGATGAAAACGAATGCGACAATGCTACAACAGTACAGCATTTTATAGGAGAGAAAGGGAAAACATATCAATTACGCTCATTTAGTCGAAACCATCTTGTTGTGAGTATCAGCACCAGAGCATATTTTGGAAAAGCTCTGTTGAGTGATCACCTGTTAGGGAGATTCGAGTGTTTTCAAATATGTTCCAGATCGAGAACGCGTGGTATAAATATGGGAAACAATCGAACGTTGGGCAGTCAAACTGTGAATTCGGAGGGACAAGTGCGATCTTAAAAGAAAAGTATAGGGCAACAATGGTATTAATTATAGCTGGAGTACACATTCTTCGTGCACGGGTTAAATATTTAAAAATAAAACTCAACTAGCAAACTTTTTTTTTGCTAGTTAAATTTATCAATTTGCATGGCAATGCATGACATATCTAAAAATTTAATTTTTAAACAACCTGTCTTATAACAGTCTAAAAAAATTTAATGAATTTCTAAAAAGTACTTTTTTGCAATGATTCGTTCGTATTTTTGTTACAAAGAACAGACGAATAAATACAAAGAAATTCCCCCAAGTTAAACACGATATCATGTTATGAAAGTTACATTAAAACCATGTCCAAAGCGGTTCTTTTCGCCTCTTTTCCCTATCCTTTAAAAAAGCAAAAAAACAACCAAAAACTTGCTCATTTATATTTGTGTAATTAAAAAAACTTTATACAATACATCAATTTATCCTCCAACCCCATTAAATTTTCTAAAAGAATAAGTATTGAAAATTTCCCGAAAATTGGATAGTTAGCTTACAGCTACAAACAAAATAGTCTTTAATAAAAAAAAAAAAATTTGAATTTCTCAGATAGAGCAAGAATATCGTAATTCTATCGCTTAAAACTAAACTCAGAGGCGCAACAGCCCATGAGGACCAAGACCTACTGTGCCCATCTCAGTATTCGTTACTTTGGGCACTGAGGTGCATGAGCAGATGTTCCGGTCAGGTGGTCAGTCTGACGCGAAACCTCCAGTGTTAAGTTCCCAAGTAAGCTTAGTAGTCATTTATCGACCCACTGAAGGGATGAAAGGCTGAGTCGACCTTGCCAATCTGGAATTTGAGCCCCAGAAATGTGACATGGAAGAGCGATTTCGTTCAACACCGAAGCAAGTAATGAACTATAATCGTTTCAACATAGAATTTTAAAAATCAAGAGCAAATTTTAAAAAAAAAACTTCTTTGGGATGCACAGCATTATTACCCATCGCTTCAACTTTTCAAGTTACGTACATCTGGTCTTTACAATCTTTATATTATGCCATCCCAGTAAAATTCTTCCTTTTATTAGTATAGAAAAATTATATAACCATCTAAGCCAGGGATGGCCCAGTCTCTGCCCATTTGGAATAATTTTGCAGTCCGCAAGATTCATTACAACTTTACAAAATACGAATATTTTGTGCAATATTTTTGCTTTTAGTGTAGTGTTTGTAACAAATATATCCCACAACTGTTTCTATTTTATTACGCACGTTACTTCTGTTTTAATACATACTTAAAAGTGAGCAGTATTGCATTGCAGTGACTCCCACAGCGTCACGTTTGTTTTCTGTTATTTTATCGTGCGGCTTATTACTAGAGCTAGGCATATTTGATCAATGTATTATTAATAAATTATCGATGTTTGTATACATGACAAATTGTGAAAACAATAATTCACATTCCATTTCAAACTTTCACTCCAATAAATGTTTGTAATAAAACCAAATCTAATATTTTTTTTTTTAAAAAAAAGATCTATTTTTATATGTGGTTTGCAAGGTCATTTGAGTTGGCCACCCCAGATCTAAGCAATCAACATACACTGCTGCAAACCACAATTGGAAAATCCTATTTGAACCCACAGCTATGGCAAAAAAAAAGACATGAAGTGTATCAAAATGTACCAGTTTTTGTTCCCGTGAGTTTGTCTTTCTGTATTACACTTCTATCCAACTACCAATTTGCTATAAAGGTATAAGCTAAAATAGGATCCCATCAAAAAACTTAAGTGTATCACTACAGATGGTGGCAAAAAATAAAGATGCTATTGCTCTTCCTAACAGAAATTCAAAACCCCTGAACACATATTGCATCACTCAATAGTCTTGGAGCGGAAAATGCTCAAAACCAGTCATGTCAACTATTAAGAATATCAGTGCATGTGATCAATCAATCGATGAGTTCCCGAGAGTTTAATGAAGAAATTAGAGAAAGCGATGTACCCTATGTTGTAACACACTGGCTTAGCTGAGTTAAAGTTCTAACGCGATTGTTTGAACTACAAACAATAATCAAAACTTTCTTAAATGAAAGGAAACATCCTCTGGTTGAACAATACAGGGTAATGGAAGTCATTTTATATAGATTTAAATATCTATGGTTTTAATATAAAATTACAAAGTGAAAACCAGCTGAATATTATATACACCAGGGGTGGGCAGACTTTTCCAGGGTAGGGACTACTTCCTTTTTCAAGACGTTGCGGTCCACCCAGTCTCTAATCTAGTTGGCAACGGTGTTCAACAAATATGTTTCGTTTAGTATGCACGTCTTAAGTCTTAATAAAGGCGGTCACCCCAAAATCTCTTGGCGGTCCACCGGTCGATCACAATCAACTTAATGCCCACCCCGGATATACACTAATACCAAATTCTCTCAACAAAAATCTGTTTCGTTAAAATCCCAATAGAGCAAAAAAACATTTTATGCATTTTAATATATGCCGAATATTCAATCAACAAGGTCTGATCGACTCCATTTTCGGTAGACTGTGCAATTGAATCATTTGCATATACATGTCATAAAAAAGCATGTAATTTAAAAGTTTATTAATAGGAAAACTTAGTTATAGGATAATACCAGTGAAAATCTTGGGTCAAAATATTTACCACCTTTCTTGCTTAAAAAAAAAAGTAACTCTACTAATAGTCCTTTTAAAGAAAAGGGAGTATGTACTTTAAAATTTTAATCATGGACAAACCTTTACGAATTATATATTTTAAAAGCTTCTAATAATAAGAAAAGCCATTTCTAATTTTAGAAATTGAAATTAAGACATTTAATTCACTGTATGTTGTAAAACTTTACAGATATCCCTACTCAGACTTTGTAAATGTGTGTGTGGATTAGTTTCTTACAAAATTACCTTCTGATGCATTTATATATGACAGGGATTTTTTCTTTAAAATTGCCCTAGAACAAAAGAACCCACTCAATGGATAGTTTTGAGCAAGAGTCACAATACTGATGAAGTTTTTTTAAGCATATCTAGAAATATATCTGCTGAACATTTAACAAAAGATAAATTCTTGATTAAACTATTTTCTCATATATTTAAACTTTTAAAAAAAGCTGAGCAAAAAAGATGAAACTTATCTCAGTGAAAAATTATTATAAGTAACTATAATCTATCTATACCTTTGTTGAGAATTGCTACATGAAAAAATGGTTTTGTTTTTTGATAAATTTATCCACACCCTCTAGGAAATAATTAAATCAAGCTATATCGCCCATCCGGTTAAGTGGTTAGCGATGCTGACTGCTGTGCCGTAGGGCCTAGGTTCGAATCCCGGAGAAGGCATGGATGTTTGCAAATGTATAGTGCCTTCGCGGAATGGGGATACTCTAAATAGCCGTCGAGCCGCAAGTCCTCTCATGAGGTTGGTGGGAGGCCCCTGACCATTCCCAGGGTGTTCTCCCTCAAAATTGTGGTGGAACCGAGCCAAATCGTACTGTCACCTGCATGGTGCTCAAAGCTACGGCTAACAAACAGGCATACAATCTAGCCCGATGCCATGATGAATTTTGTGGGCCTCAATCTGACTACGTCAGACAGGTGACATTAGTAACAACAACATGTTAATGTACATGTAAGACTAAGTCAACTGAGTATTAAAAAAGTATAAACATAGATTATTTGTATCAATTTGTATTATTTTTAAATAAATTTTAATGTAGCCTTAATCAATGGGGAAAATTTATGAATTCTATCGAAACTAATGTTAACATATTAGAAGTGGAAAACTCATTAAAAAATTCTTTGTAGCCTGTCACAAAAACATAAGTCACATAAAAAGTATGCATTTAGTATTGTGTTAGTCATGTGAAATTCGCAAAAAAAAAAAAATGCCTGCTACACTCTGAGGTGAAATATATCCATGAGCAATGTGCTAAAATATCATTAAATTACAGAAAACTAATTCAATGAAAAAGTTATTCACATTAATTTACAATTTTAAAAATGTACATATCAGAATAAGTGCAAAAAATTATTCAAAAAATAGCATCCATTCAAAAATAGAAATAAAACATTAGCTATAAGCATCAAGTGAAGCACAGACAAAACAAAAATGTGAAGATAAATTAAATTATGAAACAAAAAAATATATAAAAAAATTAAGATACTTTATTTCATTTTATAATCATTCTTTAAAGTTTTTAACTGCACTATACTGCAAATAAAATTAAATACTTTTAATGCAGGGAGATTTTGTCACAATTTGATCTATATTATCAAAAAAATATAGTTTAATACAAGTAGACAATCAAATTTAAGAACTTGGAAAGTTACATTTATGTCAAATTTATTATTTAAAAACTGAATTTTATGTAAAACATCTAAATATCAAATAAGATAAATGTGTCAAGTCTTGGTATAAAATTTGAAATACAAGTCATATTAACGAAATTAACAAATATCTTAAAGTCTCAAAATAAGAACTTTGGATTTTAGTGATAAAAAACCTTCAGTTTTAACAAAACCCATACATATTCAATTTAGGAAGGAGCTAAAAATAAACAGCTTTATATAAATAAAATACTTTTACTTCAATTTACCATACCTAATTTATACATTAATTAAAATTTAATAATTCATATTTTTATATTTGCTTCCCACCAGTGCAATTAACTACTATCAGTAAATTTCATAAATATGAAATAACAGCCAAATGACAAGCAACACTGAATTAGCACATTAGAGCTCCATTTTCCAATTCAAAGTAATATTGCATGAAACAATTACATGTTATACATAAAAGATACTGTTTTCAATAAATTCATGTTATTCATAAAAGATACTAGGGACTTCAATGAGAGAAATTCAATTATATGCTGCAAGTTTTTCAGATACTAAGCAAAAAAAAAAAAGGTTATTTATCCCTTCAAATAACATATATTGCAAGAATATTTGCCAGATTAATTTTTCAAGTGTGAATGAAAGTGAAAACAAAATGTAATGTGAGGATGTCTGAACATAATGTATATAAAAATTATGTATTTAATAATAAAATACTAAATCTTTTATCAAAAAACCCCCATACAATTGAATTAATGTAAAAATTCCAAGTTTCTTATACAACTAAAATCATATATAGCAGAAATATTATAGAATTCATCATCTATTATAAGATCCACATTACATGTTTTACAATATAAAAACTATACATACTATTTAAATTGATAAAAATTTCAAATAATGCTGGTAACAAAAGAATGTCACAAGTAAAGCAAGATGTTTATAAAATTTTAAATTCAATGCCTTATATTAATTTTGAAGGGAAAAAATTGAGCAAAACATCGCAAAAAATGTCATAACTTTTATTATAAATCGATTTTACAAATGATTTCAGCTTGAGCTTGTTGAGAAAAGTGCTAATAGTCCACCTGCTGCTCCAACAGATATCATATAATTACTTTTAAAAGTTAAGGAAATTCATATATAACATGAATCATAAAAAAAAATGAGTGTTTATTAACATTAGACTCTTAACCAGTAATTCTCAACATTTTTTTTGTTGAGGTACACATTTTACACTTTCAAAATTTGTCAGCACACTACCAATAAAACATGTTTAAAAGAATTTTGCTTATTTGAAATACACTATGTATAGTAGTTCACAAAAATAATTTTCTGTGTCAATAAAACAAAGACAAAATACTTATTGAGTAATTATAACTTAAAGAAAAGAATACATTTAATGCAAAATTTGAGCTTGATGAATGTTGATAATTTTGTTTCTATTTAGTCTTAAAAATGATAATGCCACTCTTATTTCATTATCTACAATTAAGCCTGATTTTTATTTTTTTTATATTTGTTACTGCTGAAAATCCAAACTCACGCAAAGATGTAAAAAATTGTTTCACTATTTTTAAAGCTTTTTTGGCTATATGAGATAATCACCTCTAATTTTAATCCAATATGAATAAATTGACTTTTCCCGAAAATTATGAACTTAAATCTCGATTGTTACTGAGCAAACTTAGTTTTTCTTCTTCATTCAAAGTTAATTCATATAAAAATGTATCCATAATCACAAATGGATTACGAAAGCACTCAAATTTTTTATACCCATCTATCCCTCAAAAGGATCAATTGAATATACCATAAACTGAATATACCCTTAGTTTATATCTATAAAACAGCCAAATTTTTCAGTTTCTGATTTCATTTTTTCCCTCAGAATATAATCATTTTAAAAACATTTCATGGCACACAAAAGTGTTGTGGCCCAGTGGTTGAGAATCAATGCTGTAAACCAACACAAGGACTACTAACAATAAACCTCATAATTTTGAGCCATGGTCAAGTGAAAAGGCTGGCACCCAACTCTCCTAACTTCCATATCATAACAACATGAGGACTTGGAGTTGCAACTAATTTAATATGCATCAGTCCTTCTACATGGCTTGTCTTCAGCAACCATGACCACTAGCTACTGCAGCTACAAGACAAAAATGAAAGCTCAATTTTGATAATAGGCACAAATCCTCAAAATGACACAATTTTTGGTAACCATTATAGGGGCAATTTAAATTAACTCCAACAAATAATTTTAAAATTTAATCTTTATCTGAAATTTTTCATATCTGAATGGTAAAAGAATTTTTGAAAAATTCAATTTATACAAACTTAAAGGATTCCAAATGTGTACGGGAAAATTTCAAATAAATATCAGTTCTTTCTTATCTAAACATAAATATTGTGGTAAATATATGGTGAGAAAAAACAGCCCAACACACACACACAAATTAGTATAATATGGACATTTAAACTTGTATTAACTCATAAGTTATTTTATAAATGTAAATGATAATTCTCAAGATAGATTTCATGAATATTTGTATTCTGCATATGTTAATAAATACTGCTTTTTCTTTGCAATGCCGAGGAATGTTTGTGGCAACTAGGTTAACATATAACTGAAACTTTCTACTAAAAGGCAAAAACTTCTTTAAGAGGAAATATTTACATGCAAACAAAATATTAATTTAAATGTAGAAGCATTATATGTGAAAAATATGTGAATTCTATTTCAACTAAGCATAAAACATAAAATGCAAATGAAGTTTTTTTTAAAAAAGAAAAATGAAAAAAACTTCCACATTTGTAAAGTTAAAATTTACTTAAAAAATTCACATCCCTAACAAATAACAATATTAATATGTAGCAACGTTTACTTATAATGCAATTATTACATTTATTTTATTTACATTCTAAACTTAACAATCCATATGAAAACTAATTGAAATAATAAAGAACTGTATTACAAAAAACCAAGAATAAACACTTTCTAACATTATTAAAAAATGTACTCAAAATAAATACTTCAAGCTAATCTGTCAAACAACTTTTAGATACAAAATAACAATGCAAATCATCAGAAATTCTCCTAGTTAAAAAAAAAATTCAAATATCTTTTGGGTATCTACTAATTTATGCATTTCTGTTTTTTTTTAGTGGTGGTGTTCTTTTCCTATTTCTTTAACCCTTTTGGCCCAAAGGACATAAACACGTGCGCACCACTAGGGACAGAGGTTACTTTCAAGAGCGTCACTCACAGGTTGGAGGGTTTATTCTTTAGTTAAGCCTAAATCCATAAAAATACCAAAATATAAAAGCATTGTTCAATAATGTTCTGTATATTATATGAACAGCATATTCTTTATATATATTTCATATTAATATACTTTATTTCAGTCACATTCTGTTTAAGTACAATTTTTTAAACATTTCATTGTCAATATTCGTAAAAGACCTCGTAAAAGTAACAAAAAGTAAAATCATCTACCAGAGCTAATTATCTATTAAAAACTAGACAGCAAACCCAAATCAAATGCTCTAGTGAAAATAAAACTATCATCTTCGCTAAAAATAAAAACCACATGTTCATTTCAAGAGCAGTCATAAAGCATTCAATTCCAAAACATTCTATTTCCCTAATGTTTATAAACCAAAATTCACATGCATGTGAGTAACATTTCTCTCAGTTCAAGTAGAAGGTCAGATCTACAAGTATCTCAAATCTTATGAACATGAAATGCCATCTATTGCCAAAAAAAACAGAGCTTTAAAATATTCTGAGCCAGTGGCATGCAGATGTGACAGTAGGCCATAGAAGGAGAAATGCGCTGGCATGTATATGTGAGTGTTTCATGATGGCGCATATACGTGACGGTCAGCCTGAAGGGGTTAAACATTTCTAATGAAAGTTATCCAGCTAAAGAAACTGAAATGCAAAGCTTTTAACTTTAAAATGAAGAGAATTATAATGAATACACAGGAAACTACTAAAAAACAGATAAGGGGAACAAACGGACAAAAATGCATAAAATCTTTGTAGGGAATTAGCCTTTTCTAAATTATAGAGTAACTATAACACTACAAAATTATAGAAGTTTCAATGACAATAAGAAATTTCTATAGTAGATAAAGGATACACGTTAGGTCCAAATGAACGAAGACAATAAAATGACAGGATTATTATGAGCATCAAATAGAGAGCATTATTGTAAAAGATAGAGAATGTAGTAGCTTCATAATCAGCAACTTCATTCTTTTTCCACAAAATACTGAAATGGAAAAATATATAATTATACAGAAACTAAATATTAAAATTGATAGTAATTTAGAATAATTTTGGAAAGGCACATAACACAATTCAATATAATTTGCTTTTAAAAATCTTTACATACTGAAGCAAAAAAAAAACACACAAAAAACAGTCAAATTACTTTTTAGAATTATTTTAAGGATATGAGAATTAAACTACCATAGTCAATAATAAAGTTTACATACATAGGTTTATTAATATAAGATACCATTTAAAGTAGACTAATAAGTGTATTAAATATTTTTTTAAATTATTCATAAATTAACAGAACCTGAAATTTTTGTTTTCTCCTGTCAAAATAGTTTTGACAGGAGAAAACAAAAAGAAATTAATATTGGTACATTAACAATATTCATTAACTTGTAAACCACATACCTGAAATGGCAAAATTCTGAAAAAAGTAGAGATAGCTATATTTTAAAATATTAGTATTATAATTTTTCAGAGCTTTTATTTTAACTCAATTTAATTGTCATTCTCTTACTATAAATCTTAAGTTAATATGGAAACAAATGTTATAAAAATTTTAATTTAACTCAGAATAAGATACATAAAGTAATTAAACATTACATATTCAAAAAGTATATTTTTGTATAACAAGTTCCGCTTGTATTCTCATTTGTTATATACACAAAAATAATTCTGAAATATTACCGTTCATCTTTCTCTTTTTTAGACATTTTCTTGTCATCAGCTAAACTTCTCATTACATCTCGAGAAATGGCATCTTCTCGTTTAACGGCAATCCTATACATAAAAAAAAGGTTTCAATGAAAAAGCTTTAAAAGTATAAAGTGAATTCCAATTTCAAATTTATTATGTAAATAGAATCAAAAGATGAAATAAATCTACTTAATAATGTAAGTAAAAATTCTAAGCACACCATTAACTTTTAATAAAAATTTAAACAGATTATATGTATTTGTTCAGACAATAACCTCTCTTTAATATTACAAATACTTTTAAAACCAATTTATAATTAACAATTTTTTAGATATTGTAAAATATTTACATTAAGATTGCTGATTATAAGAAATTGAAACAAAATTCTTTAAGTTATAGATCCTCAACATAAAGAACTCGATTTTTAAAAAACATTTTTACAATATATGGAGTTTTTTTCACTAACCTTTTCCTCTTTTATCTAATGTATACAATCATTAAAGGGCTAATTGTCAGACAGGCGGCACTAGCAACAACAATATCAACAACACAACAAAGGGCTAATTACCATTTTCATAATTAATTCAACAGTTGCAAAAGTATAAAAAAGAAAAACATGCATCTAAAAAGTATTTTAAAAGAATAGAAGCATTTACTTTCACTCTTAAAAATGCATTTTACCTCATGTAATAATTTAATTTCAGATCCATCAATAATTTCACAAGAGTTACATTAGTCTTGAAAGTTCTAGATTGTTAGACAAGTATTTGAAATAACATGAGCTACCTACAATATAATCATAGTTCTCAATTTTTTAAGTGGATAACTGAAAATGTGAAAAATGTAAATTAAATAAGTTTATCAGCATTTAAACCCTCCCATATTGGATTGAATGGTAATGAGATAGCCGATAGTTCGGCCAAGTCTTCCACTGCTGACACTTTGCTGGGTGATACTTGTCTTAACTTTTGCTGAACTCTCCTCTATTAAAAAATTAGAATTTAAAGCATTTTGGAGAATAGCCCCTGCTCACCCTTGGTATTTTGGGGAAAACCTCATTGGTGTCACCAACTTAATCAGCAGACGGCTCTGTCGCACTTTTTTAGTGACCACATCAAGTCTGACTTTTCAACAGGGCCGGAAAGTCTTCCCAAAATGTCCTAGGTATGAGGCTGATTAGGCCTCTCCCAGTCATATTCTGAATTGTTTGAATTTTTCATATGACAAGGTTTTAGGAAATCCTATCTTATTTCTGGATTTTTTGGAGATTTTTGGTTTTACGGGGCTATACCATCTGAGATAAGAAACAACAACAGCAGCAACATTTAAACTTTTTTTTTAAAAATTTCAACAGATGATTACAAATATTAGATAAGCAAATTATTACAAACAGCAAAAACTTCATTTAAAAACATAATTACATTAGTCATAATATACATTAATTATTAAATAATAATTTCAAGAATTACTCACTTATGCTTCAAAACAAACTTGACATTTTTATAAGCAAATGCAACCAACCAAGTGCTGACAAGTGTCATTATGGCAAACAGAATACCTGACTGGTAAGGATCCATTTGATGAATCCTCCAGAAAAGCCCTGAAAAGAAAAAATTTCAAATAAATTATAAAATTTTATTAAAAAATTATAAAATTTCACTTTTATGGGAATATGAATTTTCTTTTGCATAATTTCTTCATGAATAAAGAATTACATATATATTTTAAAATGGTATGTAAAAATAATTTCACACTCTTATTTCATCCTATATCTAAAAATAAGTCAAATAAGTATACAGGATGACAAAAAAATGGGAACTATTAAACAATGAAGTAAAAAAAAAGAATGATGGTAGAAAAACATTTTACTCATAGTAAATGAAACTTTAAAATTTGCCATTTAAGAAACATTAATGGAATTTGTCTATTTTTTAAAATTACATCCTATAGATGCTATCCTCCTGTACGAAGGCATTCTTTGCTGCTGTTGAGATTCCTCACTGATTGCTGCAACATCTCTACAGAGAACAAGCACTTCTTGATTATCCAGTTGGTTTCTTCTTTGGGGTAGATTCAGTCTCTTCAAAGTTATTAATCCAACTTTTTACCACATATTTCGATAAGACAGCACTATGACATCTAAATTGTAAAAACATCGGAACTCCAACTGCACAGTTTCTAAACTATCACTGTTTCTCGAAATAAGTCTGATGATTTTGACACCTTGCACAGATGGAGAAGATCTTTTTGTTTACTGGGAATGAGAGTCACTTGATGTAATTACTGGCAAGACGAGATAGTGTAGTCTGGGAGTATGTCACACTTGTGAAATCTAAAAGGTCAGACCAAGTCTATTACCCGCATACCAATGATGAGTGAGAGGCACCCTGAGATTTTTCAATGAATATAATTCCAGAAAGGAAGGAACAGATGTGGAGGAAGTTTGAAGATCACAACCTTCTTTTGATAGTTTGTCTACCATTTCATTGCCATAAAATCTGACATGAGGTGGGATCCACTGAAAATAAATATTGCGATGCAGCAATATATGTTACAGTTTGTGAAGGATGGAGACACTGGTTTTGTCACTAACTATAAACCATTTGTAAAGGTGTTGAAGCAAACTACAGTCATCGAGAGAATGCAAAGATCACCGTAATTCTTCTCAGATAGAATAGCCTCAAGTCCTGCATCAATAGCTATTAGTTCACTTCTGATAACTGAACAGAAATCTGGACTGCATTTTTTCAGAGACAATTTTTCCTGGGGTATATCAATATAGATACCACTGCCAGTTTGGTCAGATAATTTACTGCCATTAGAAAAAATCTTGATTGCATCATTGGGGATGCTGTTAATGATCTTCAATGATAAGACGGCTAGAGAGAATTTTTCTTAATGATGGGGAAACTTAGGTTGAAGTGGAAATAGACCTTGGAAAGTCCCTCTGAAGGATTCAAGCTACATTGTAGAGAGGAGGGCTCTACATCTCCAGTAAGGAAGTTCTAATACTCAACTTGACTGATTTTCTTTAGCCATTGCCTGTTTACCCAGTTATTGAGGTAAATAGACATTTTGTTTTGTTGGCCAAAGCTAGAAAGTTTATTAAAGTATTTGATGAATCCAGTCTGTCTACGAAACAGACGAGGTAGTAAGTAACTCAAAAAGAACAATGTTTGAAGGGCAACTGTGCTTCAGACCAGTGATGATCCAGACAGCACTCAGTTGGACTTGCTCTAGTTTCTTCAAAACAGAGTTAAAGGCACCACAAATTAAAAATCCATATTCAAGAATCAGCCGAATGAGTGTCGCATATGTAGCTCAAGGCATAACCGCATCTGGTCCCCAATTCTTACCGGAAGAGAATGTGTTTCAGTGTTAGCCACTTGAACATATGTTGAATGGGTGTTCTTCTTTGGGCATCTGGACGGTAACACAGTTCTCAATCCCATATCTGTTATTCTGCAATGGTGGGCATGACGAAAGTGGAGGTTTTCAATGTGCGTAGAGGAATTACGGTCATTGGCTGAAACAAGGAGATACGGGAGGCATGTCTATGGTTCTTCTTCAGGGTGGAGTAGAAGTAATTTTTGGCTTGGGTGAGTGCTTAGAGTCTGCTCTCTGGTTGGTTGATGGTAACGTGAACATAGACCGAGTGAACATATGTAATATTTTGCATGTACATTAAAGACTAATGATTTGGCAGATTTATGAACAAATTTGTGGTGAATAATTTGAAGGTAAACAAAAATTCCATGGTTAATTAATATGTTTTACTGTGAGCTATATATGACTACTGCAGTGAATGAAAATGTTACAAGTCAAAAAAAGATAAGCAATTTTCAAAGTTGTTTAAATGTTCTTAGCTTTAGCATAATTATTTAAAGCTACCAAAAAAATACACATTCCCTTTGTGTTTTTCCCATGTTGACATTTGTAAGTCATATTTTTTTCATTTTACATGTAAAAAAATAAGTGATTTCCCTTTTAACATTTTGGTAAAAATTTTCGGGGTCAAAAAAATAAAGAGGCTTTACTTGGATTTTACCCATGCATTCCAAATACCTTTAAAAATAGGATTCAATTCTCAACTGGATCTTACTTTTAAGAAAGTGCGGTATATTTAAACTAATTTCATTGATTCATTCAAAAATACAATTGATTACATTCTCATAAATATACAAAAGTTAAATCCACAATGTGTTTTCCTTGTGCAAAATGTATCAATTACTCATATGGGGAAAAAATATATCAATCATTCATTTAAATATGTCAGCAAACACATAAGATTACAAAAAATGAATGAATTTTTTAGATTCAGATATAGCTACTGATCATCTAAAACTTACCATGACTGAACTTTACAGTTCTATAATAGAACTGATTTATAATTTCATATTCATAAGCAAATTACACATTAATTGTAATCAAAGGATTTAAATTCTGAATATAAAAATAAGATCAAAAGTAAATGTACTCAGTTCCACATGAAAAGATAAATCAGTAAAGGAAATATACATTTTTAAAGAATCATAAGAGATATAGATTAAGATGAGATTATGAAATTTATTCATGCACCCTCCTTAACAGCGAAATTAAGATTTAAAAAGAACATGAGGCATTTAAATATAAATATAATTTCATTGTAAATAAAATTTTACTTCATATGATATAAACTAAAGATGATGTAATTATTATTTTCCCATTCAAAAGAAAAGTAGATTATGAACTCATAAATCGGCAAATGTTTATAAACTTACAGAGTGGTATAGCAGATACGATGAAAGCATTTCCATAAAATAAAGCTGATGATTTTGTTGAAACATTCCTACTAAAATCTTGTAATAACAATTCTTCCTCTCTTGTCAATTTTTTTCCAACAGCCATTGTGTATTTTTCAGCAAAGTTCTGCCCTAATCAAAAACCAAGACGGTTCACACGACTCAAGTCGTTGCGGTAAACGAACACGAAAGCACAATCAACGTACTCCAATGTATTGCCATTCGCAACTTACTAAATTACTAATACATTTTTTTAAACCTATAAATAACTTTTTTTAGATATTATATTTAAGTAAAAAAACGACACAATTTTTAATAATGATATGTCGACGGTTGATGTGAAAATTTTAGATACATTTTCCAAATTAATTGAAATTAATATGGTTAGTACTTTGTTTTTGTTGTTGAAGATCATTGCTTAGCCATTATCAACCGCTACAAAATTTATTACATACACTTTGCTCGACCTAATGGAAACACTTTTCGTCACAGATGTTTTCCAAAAATTAAAGGGGAATGACTGGATAAATTAATAATAAAATGTGATGACCTGGATAATGGTAATTTTAATTATTTTTCATGTATTTTTTCACACTGAATGAGAAGACTTTTGTGTTTTTAATACTATTATAAAGTTCACTTTGTTTATATATCATTATAATGAGTATGTCTGTAGCCTATAAATTGGAACTGCTTTGTCTAAATATTGATAAATAATGAAAAAAAAATGGGTATTAAATACTGATACACAAAAAATTATGTTCATATAAAAATTTATGTTTTCGTTTTTGTACATTTTTTTTCTTTTTAGCTACAATGGATGAATGATTTATATATAAACAATCGTTCCTTTAGAAACAAGAAGTAATTATGTATTATTATATGTCAAATACTTTAGTTGGTTATGTTTAATGATTCATGAATGATAATGTGGCAATTGTTTCTAGTTGTAACCTCCAAGAATTTTGATGTCAAATAACCACATTTTATTGATTACATAAAATTGGGAATAGTTGCATCTTCTGATTATTTTTTAAAGAACTTATTATGTCATTTTATTGTAAAGAAAATCTTGCAAAAACTTTTTAATTGATCGTTTTACTTTTTAATCATCAATTTTCTGCAATTATGTCATGTTTTCATATAATTTTTCAACATATTGTATTTATTATTTACTATCTTAATATCAATTGATTTTGAAATTTATTATATTTTTGTATTATGAATATAAACTTATTTTTAAAAAGCTTGTTTTTGAAATTTTGTGTAATCTGTTGTAAATTTTAAGAGTGTAAGTTTAAATCTAGTTATCTTTTTTACACAAATTTGTTAAGTATTCATTAAAAATGTATTGCTGTTACAAAAGCATTTTTTATATTATTACTTTAAGCTACAGAATAATTTAAAATTTACAAATTATATTATTTCTTATACTGTATTGTTATATCATGTGGTATAATTCATGATGCATCTAGTTTTGCAGTGTTTAATTATTGGAAAATTTGGTACTTACATATTATCGCCAGATTGCATGAAACGAAGCACATAATTGCCAATTATGACACATGCAAAATTAAGGTTGCCATCTTGGCGAGTTATCTTGATTGTTGCGATAATACGCAAGTACCAAAAATTTGTATGCTTTTGAAGTATACTCGTATAGAATTTTTGATTATGTAAATATACAAGAGGTGATCAAATGAAAAGGTATGAAACGACATAAAAATGAAACAGTTAAATATTTGCATATTCCGCCAAGGGAGAATGTAGCGAGACATCTCGGGATGCCATTGGAGACTGACTGGGATCGGATCATGCGCGGGTGCCCGCATGCGCAGGAGAGAGCAAAGGCTCTTATAAAAAGCGGCGTCCAAATGATGCGAGCACAGAATTACTCAAGCACAGAAAAAGCATTAACTCCGATGTGTACTGTGAGACACTCCGACGCCTACGCAGGTCCATCAAGAACAAAAGGCCGGGGCTGCTCACGGAGGGTGTGGTTCTGCTCCATGATAACGCGCGTACACACGTCTCCAGAGTCACACAAATGGAACTGGACAAGTTCCAATGGGAGACGTTGGACCATCCGTCCTACAGTCCGGACATGTCACCCTGCGATTTCCATGTGTTTGGTCCACTGAAGAAACACCTGAAAGGAAAGCGCTTCAACTCGGACGACGTACTCACGGACACTGTGAAGGACTGGGTCTCGTCACAGCCACAGGAATTCTGGGAACAAGAAATCCTGCGGCTTGTTCATCAGTGGGATCGTTGTGCTCAGGCCTATGGTGTATATTTTGAATAAAGTCTATATTTGTACCCACCGTGTCGTTTCGTACCTTTTCATTTGATCACCCCTTGTACATTCAGTAACATATTTAAATATTTTTTTTATGTTTTTGCTTGCCGTATTTAATTATAAAGATAATACGTAAAATGCTATTTGGCGAGATCATGCTTTGATATATACCTTTATTTATCACCTGTTTAGCAAATTATTATTGACAAATATGAACAAAATCCAATGAAGAAAACCGAGTTATTGATGCAATTTGGCCCAATTTTTTTTTCCTCCATCACCAAAGGTGTTGACTTAACCAGGACTTTACCATAAATTTTTAACGGTAAATTCCTATTATAGCCCACCCCTTGACGAAGATTTTTTTCAAGTCGCGCCAACATGGCGCCAAGCGCGTTTTTCAAAGTCGAGTTCAGGCCAACTGGGAAAAACGTGGCGTTTTGTCCGAAGGAGCAAAAATGGAAAACATTAGAGCTTTAAAAAAATATACGAGCTTCTGAATATTAGCTTCTGAAAATAATAGGTATTTTTTAAACTTTTCAAAAGTAGGAAAGGGAAAACATTCCGGTGGGAAAAAAGGAATCGAAAGAAATTTTACAGACGTTAAAAAAGTAAATTCAGCAAAATCTCGGCTTCTAAAAATCGGAAATGAGGAGCATTCTAATAAGTAAAAATTGAAATCTAAAGATCAAAAACGAAAAATTCTTTTTTTAACTTTTGAAAAGTATGGATTTAAGAACATTATGAAAAGAAGGAATCGAGGTTCCATTGAGGAAAACAACTTTTTAGACGTTCAGAACAAATTAATGAAAGATTCAGCTTCTAAAAGCAGGGGGGGGGGGGAATTAAGGACAAAAAAAAACAGACATCCGAACGACAAAAATCGAAATTTCTTTTTTAACTGCTGCAAAGTAGAAAATTAAGAGTTTAAAAAAAATAAATAAGAACAAATTAATGAAAGATTTAGCTTCTAAAAGCAGAAAAATAAGGGCATTCTAAAAATAAAAAAACGGATATCCGAACGACAAAAACGGAAATTTCTTTCAACTGTTGAAAAATAGAAAATTAAGAACATTCTAAAAAGAATAAATCGTTATTCGAAGGAGAAAAATTTAAAACTTTATGGGGGGGGACAAAATACTGAATGATTTAGCTTCTTAAAAAGACATTAACACATTCTAAAATTACTGTAACGGCTTTTGCCAAACCACGTACCTTTTCTTACATCATGCGGATTTTTTCCTCCTTTCGAACGGCATCTTCATAATTTTCACTATTTTTTCCGAAAGCTCCATCCAATAATTACCTCCTTTTTTACAAAAAATTGAAAAAATAAATAAACCTTGCTTTCGTCTAGAAAACAATAACCGGCAATCGCACGTACTAGCGGAATAACAGCAAAGCATCAAATAGGAACGGTCCTTACTACTCATGCATAGTTAGTAGGGTTGCCGAAACCAACGTAATTAACGGAAATTACTAGTTGCAGACACCTAACGGTCACTAAAAATGGTCTTTAATTTTGAATTAAAAAGAAGGGTTGCAAGCTTGGTAAACTTATCGCTCAACTTAGCGACAAAAAAGGCTGAACTTGGCGACAAAAAAAGCACAAAATCCAGGGGTGGGCTATAATAGGACGCAACCATTTTTAACAAAAATACTTAACAAGTAAATATAGGAAATGTTAATTTGTATATAAAATTAACATGTTCAAGTTTGTTAGCGATTAGAAATTACTGTTTGTTTTTATGTGCAGCTTCTTTTTATTTCTGATCCCCCTTTGCTTTACTTCTTAACCCCTTTGCATTAGCCATCACATATACAGGCCAGCAAGTAAGGCACACTATTTCTGGCTGACAGGTTGGCATGAATTCATGTTTTTTTTTCTCTCAAAGCGATTCTGGACATTTTTAAAATCTTAAACTTTTGACATAAGATGGTATCGTTTGTCCATAGAATTTAGATACATGTAGTTTTGATCTACTCAAAATAAGAAAAACATATGTAACATGGATTTTGATTGTATAAAAATAAAGAGAAAGGGTACTTGCATATCATCGCAACAATCACCACCTCTATAAATAACTCGCCAAGTTGGCAACCCTGATTTCCTATGTGTCGTATGCACTCAATTGTCAACCAGGTGCTTTGTTTCATATAATGCCACCAATAGGTTGCAATAATACATTAGTACCAGGGAAAGGAGTGCTTCTGAATGGCATGCTTTATAACACCTCTTTAAGGGATCATGTGGTATTTGCTTATAGTAAACATGCAGATTTGATTTTTATTAAAGCATTTGGTTTGGAACATCTGTGTGCCGAGTATATTGAAAGAAAATACTTGGTACTTATATATATACATCCTATCACAATAGTGCCAGTGTTCAAAATAACTTGCCAAGTTTGCAACTCTGATTGCACATGTGTCATATGCTCTAAATTGGCAACCATATGCTTTGTTTTGTATAATGTTGCCAATATGGTTGTGATAATACACAAGTACCATGGTCATCCATAATAGGAAATTTTGTTTGTTCTTATTCTCACAAAAGCCCTTCAAATTGGCAAATGAGTTATTATGAGGACAAGATTTGGGGGGGGGGTAAAATAGGACTGTGTATTGATCTCTGTTTTCAAAGAAACATATTCAGTTTTCAAATATATAATGTTAAAAAGTCATTAAATGCTAACCAAATACTGAACATGCAATGTGTAAAAATTATATTTAAACAAGAAATAATTCAAGCAAATAAAATATGTGAATTTAATAATATTCCATCCATACACTCTCTCTCTACACTCTCTCTCTCTACTACAGGACCATTATTAAACAATGCATTCATATTTTGGTATTTTCATGGATTTAGGCTTAGCATCAAAAAACCCTCAGGCCTATAAAAGACACTCGCGAAAGAAACCCCTGGCCCCAGCGGTACATGCATGTTTCGCCTTTTGTATCGAAAGGGCTACCTGATGGATCTTGTCTTCAGAAGATAAGCAACGCACAACAAATGTTTGTTGCAATATTTTTTTTTTTTTTTTTACAATCAGAATTTAAGGCACTTTTATATTATTCCTTCAACCAATTTTTCCAAATCAAAAGCAGTTGCCATTTCAAAAAAAGTAGCCTATCAAAATCTTTATTATTGTTTTGGAACATGCTCAGTAATGGTTTTCCATTATTGGCTGCATATTGTGTTTTTCGGTTTTGTTTCAACTAAATTGGTTGATGGTATAATATGCAAGTAATGAATTTAATAGTAAATATTAATTAAAAGTACTTTGCCCTCACACAAACAATTCATTTTGTTAAAAGAAATTATTCAATGTTGCCTTCATAATTTTTTATGTCAGTTATCAAATAAAGTGTTGAATTTTAAATGTGCTAGTGTGTCAAAATTTAGAACATAATTTAATTCTTTGTTTATTCTTAAAGTAAATGTCAACTATTATGCTTTATTTTGATTTACTATTTTATAGTTAGAAAAATCAATAAAATGTTAAACTCTTGAAATAATTACTTAATTTTCAAAATGAAACTACATTGTAATTAATTTTAGTAACAAATAAATATTTATCATTAATTTAAAATATTTTTAAATAACTAATATGTGTCTTCCAATTCGCGGTCTGTCATTTTAAGCTTGTATATATATTACCAAAGTAATAAAATCTTTTTTTTTTTTCATTAAATTTGTGGATACTTTTGCATTTGTGAATGTTATAAAACATTAAGTTAAATTTAAAAGTTGCTAAAAAGCAGCATGTTGATTTGAGTTTATAAATGCTTTTTTAAATTTAATATAAAGAAATTACATTAGCTTCTTTATTTTTATTTTTTTTTATTTGGTTTTTATTTATTACATCTTAATATATAAAGAATTCTTATGTACTTATTTGTATTCTTGGCTCCTTTTTAAATTTTATCTACTATCATTAGGTTAAATAAGTTACTTAAACTATATAACATTTGTGTTTGAAAAGGAATTTAAAATTATATAATTCGTATATTGTGTAAATGTTCTTATTCTTAAAAATAAGTTAGCAAGGAAAAAAATAGCTTAATGCTTTATGCTCAATGTTTTGAAATTTTTATTTGCAGATCAAATGATGGGGAGTCACAGGTGGGGAATAATGAAGAATAAGGGCATCCATTTAAAAATATTTTTATTTTAACATCAGTAAGTACTAATCATATATTTTATATACATCTTAAAAATCTGAAATTTTTTTTACAAATGCTGAATTTTAACTTCTGGTTGAAAGTGTGAAACAGAGTGCTCCTTGTTGAAGTTGGTGATCTTTTGGTAGCTGCTGTTGTAGTCAGTCAAAGTAGCAATATGTATCTATAGTCATTTGTTGATAGCAAATTCCAATCAAATTAATAACAATGCAAATTATGAATTTCAGCATTTTTAACAGATAATTATTGGAATTTAATGTATTAATGAAGCCTTTTAACATTAAGAAATAAGAATTATACAATTTCTAAAAAAAGCAAACCTTCTTTTAGTTAAAATTCTAATTATTGGAAAAAATAAACCATTTTTAAATATTTTAGAAAAATGCAGTACCACTCATTGAGTTGCTAGTTTTGTATACCATTTTCCATATGAACTTGGAAATGTAGAATAGAATATCGCTGAAAGCAACAGAGTTTTAATTGTATTCAAAAAGCTTGTCCTTCATAAAACTTTTTTCCAAGACAATCTTAAAAGAAATTAAATCACAGCTAGCTTTTCAAACCCGCATATTTATTCAGTTGGGACCTGGAGATTGCAGTCATGAGAAAGTTCAAGGAAGAAACAGAAATATTAGAATCACTAATTTTATTCCACTTTAAACATTATGGGAATGCACTTTAATAACTAAACCTGAGGAGCAATAAAATTTTAACCCAAAATTATATATATCAGATATATGAAAGGCGTTTACTGGCTTTATCTCCTGTACAATCTGGCTTTCAGCTTGATAGCTTGTTCAGCCATAAAGGGGATGTCTTCCACTATTCTGTGGATTTTTTTTTCTACATTTAATCTTATGATATGCGACCACCAGTCATTAACACTAGGATTTCCGCTTAAGATCAACTCTTAACCATTACCTCACCTACTTAATGACTGTTACGTATTGCATTTGCATAAAACCAAGTCATCTCTACAGAAAGCAGTTTTTAAACTAATATCACAGTTAAAAAGAGTATTTTTCCCAAGAGGATGAGTAGAAGCCCGAATAGATTTCGTTATAATTCTTACTAATACTTACTTTTCTTGCTAACTTTCATACTCTTCTTTCTTCTACTGTTCTTTCTCACAGACTTCCTAATACAAAGTATATTCATTTGTCTTTTGTGGTGAAAAAAAAATTAAACTTAGTGGCATAACAGCCCATAGCGGGCCAAGACCTACTGTGCGCATCTGAGTTTTCGTGACTTTGTGCACTGAGATGCATGATCAGATGTTCCGGTCAGGTGGTCAGTCTGGGCGAACCTCTAGTTTTCAGTTGCCAAGCAAGCTTGGTACTCATTTATTAACCCACTAAAGATATGAAAGGCTGAATTAACCTAGCCCTGCCTGGGGGTTTGAACCCTAAACCTGATGCATGGAAATGTGATACGCTACCACTGGGCATCTTGTCTTTCATAGTATTTTCAAATAAATTCATCAGTTCAATCCTCAATCAAATACATATTTTCATGTAGACTGGACATTTATTATTGTTCAAAATCAAACCTTTGACAATGAATTGTTATATCAAAAATATTTTTCTCTAGTGCTCCAAAAATCATTTTAAAAAAGAGCATACTTGTGTATTGCACTGTAAACTCCGCAAATGGAACTGAAGGCACTCTAAAAAAAATTGAATGATACTAATTTACTACAATATATCCAGTGAATATTGAAGCCAAAATCATAATTAAGTTTTCTGACCAGAATAGTGAAATGTTTATTCTAAAAAAATACTCCTTTTTTTTTTAAATATGTGCTAATTTTAAGTAACAAACTGCAGCCAACTACAGAGAACATGTGGCATTAGTGTGAATCTGTATTTCATTTTATCTTTAATAATAAAGAAAAAAGTTGCTAGAATGAAATTATCATAATTTGAAATCTAAAAAGCATCACCAAATCCAAATTGCATCCTGTTTTTCACTCCAGCCTAATTCCTTCTAATATTTAGTTACTTGTTTGGAATTGTTTCATATCATCTTAAGTCTGGTATAGAAAAACATATTAAAACCATTAAAAAAATTTCAGAATTTAATAAATGTTTTTAAATATTAAGGAAATTAAAATTTTCTTTTGTTGTACTTTCAATCCTGCATTAAATTTACTTTTAAATGATTTATAAATATTTGCACTACATAAACATTTCATTTTCTGTAAATATACTGTTGAAAATTATAAAAATTTAAGAAATGTTACCTGTTTTGGCCATAGCTGAGTTTTTTTTTTTAAATATCTGTATGGAGGAGATATAAGATTGTCATGCATGTGTAGCTCGACAGGATTTTTTCATGTGAAATACAAAAGTTATCCTGGACTTTAACTTTTTCATTAACATTTGAAAAATTTAAGATTTTGTAACAAAAATTAAGGAGAAATTATACTAAACAGTTTAGAAAATGTTATGGAATGAATATTTGTTTTGCTTTTTACATAAAAAAATTATAGATAAGACAATTATGTTTTTACATTATTAATTATTAAATAAAATTTATTAATGTATTTTTACATATTAAGAAAAAATTATTATATAACTCCTTGATTTTTCTTAGTTGAAAGCAAGACAGATTCCTAAAATTCTTTATATGTATATTTTTGTTATTTATTATCTGTTTATATTTCTGAATTTTAGCCTTTTATTTTTTGATGATTAATCTTTTCGTACTATGTTTTATATATATAATATTTAATACTTTTTAAATGTTTTCCTTGTATGTATAATTTTATAAATTATTTGGTCCAGAATTGAAGTATATATACCTCAAGAATGTCTATGTGGGATGACTATAAATCCCATCCTGATGATGACTACTTCTATGAAAATAGTTCTACTCCTGCTGAAGTGGACAGATGCCTATATTATGATTACAACTTTGATTTAAGTACAGCTGTCATATGTGGAATGTATTTAGCTTTTGGGGTTGTGTACACTCTTTATGGTCAGTTTAAATTTTCTTTTAAAAAATCAAATTTTTACTATCTTTTTAATTTACAATTAACGTACATGTTATTTTTTTCTAGGCTATCGTTGTTTTAAGGCTGTGATGTTCCTCACTGGCTTCACATTTGGTACAATTATAGTTTATTTGATTTGCCAACAAGAAGATCTGCTACCTGCAGCCGGTAATGCTGGTGTTGCTTTAGGTGCAGGTGTACTTTTTGGCCTTATAACAATGCTTGTACAATATGTTGGCCTTTTCGTGACTGGATTTCATACAGGATTGTTCCTTGGAGTTGCAGTTTTACTCATTTCTTATGTGTGGTACGTTCCAGGTACCATCTGGATAGTTGTAGCCATTCTCATGGGGTGTGGTCTTGCTGGTGCTGTTCTTACATTATTTTGGCAAAAAGGTAACATTTTAGAATTATTAGTGAATATAGAATTTATACCAAAAACTATAGATTTACAAGCATAAATACATTGTCCAGTGTTTAGTGTTGTCATGGAATTAAGTTTACAATACACAATGTATTTGCTGTCTGTATAGTTAATGATTAAAATGTTGTTGTACAGAACCATTGTAGAGCACTTGTAACCTGCTATATACTGTGTGTAGTAAAGCAGTGGCTCAAATAAACTGTTATATAAACAGACTAAAAATATTTCAGAATGATAGTATAAATTCAAGAAAGAAATTTGCATTTGTAAAAGAAATTAGAAATTTAAAATAAAGTTTCTGTGTTGCACAATCTCTCGCAATTTATAAAATTGTTGACATGTGTATGTAACTGTAGAACATAAATAGTTTTCTTTTTTTTTTTATCATTTAATATGTTTTTAATTAACATGTAAAATATTCCCCCTTTTTTCCATAAAGTACTTGTTACTTATGTAACTCTCTCCTGTATGTTTAGAGTTTTGAAGGTACTCCATTTGTGTAAATAGACAGTTTCTTAATTAGCCACTCATTCAACTGAGGAATTGTTACAATCATATTTTTATATATTTGTCCTAAGTCATTCATTAAATGCTCCATTTTTGTTTTTAAAAAAAAGTGCCATAATTTTTTTCAGTATCCTGTTGCATTATGCAAGGCAATTTTGCTTCAATTGCTGTAGTTTAGTATATTTATTTTGTATAATTTGATTTATTAAGGAACCATTGTACTATTTAACCAAAATTCTAGTTCTCTAGTAGGCAGTAAAGATTGTGTGTATAAATAAGTGAATAGTATGAAGTATTTAATGTAAATATATATTACTTTTAATTATATACATATTGATTGTTTATTATCCTTTTTTTTTTTTTTAATTAAATTGTTGAAAATTTCATTTTAAAATCAGCTTCTGAGTTTTCATTTTTTTTTTTCTTTCAATACAGTTTTATTAAACTTTTTTTTTTCCTAATAATTCTCCAAAATAATGTTGGATACTTTTGGCAGGATTCTTGTTTACTTATTTTAATTGTGTAAAAAAATTATTTTAGAACATATGTAATTATTATTTCAATTAATGTTATTTGTTTTTGAATTCCAAAGGACATATAAGGATATTTCCCTAGTGTAAAGTTTGATATTCACATCTTTAAAGATTTTTGTAAAGCTTAACAGCATTTTCTTAAAAACCATCAAGGGGACTATTGTTTTAGCCAGCAATAAATTTTTCCTTACTACTTTTTCAAATACTTACCTTCACTAATAAGGAACTTAATTTTCAAAAGTATGATATTACAATGATAAATTTCTTGTTTAATTTTTATTGGATTAAAGTGAAACTCATACAAAAATTGAATTATAATCCAATTTTTATGACAGTTGTGAGGCTGCTATATTTATCTGTAACTGTTTCTTTATAGTTTGACTCCCTTCCTGGCATATTTTTTTAGTCAAATGATTTTTCCATGGAAAAAATTGTTTAAGACAGTGAACTTGAGAAATTATTTATTGATGTCACAAATCTAGTAATTTAACAATCGAAACATAATTGTAAGGGATTGCAATGAGTATTCAGAGAGCTAGAATAATTTGATTTTTTTATTTACAATCATATGGTTTCACATTTTAATAAAATTTCAATTAAGTTTAAGATTTTTTGCCAAAGTTTTATTTTTAAGAACCATAAATGCATGTATATATTTAAGAATATATACTCTTTGAGGCTAAAACTGTTATTTACAAAAGTTTAAGAACTTTTGTATTAATAATTTTTTACTGTGAATCTTTTTCTTTCAGGTTTAACAATAATAGGAACTAGTATTTATGGAGGTGCCATTATTGCTGTGTGTGCAGATTATTTTATAGAGAAATATATAATGATGCATTGGGTATGGGATAGAATAAGACTTTCTACATCTTTGCCTGTCTGTTGGTTTTCATGGCTGATCCTAGGAGTTTGGCCATTTATGATTCTCGTGGGGACTCTAACGCAATGGAGGATTACTGGAATAGGTATCCATCATCAACAGTGTAAGTATGTAATGAAATGTATAAATTATTAAAATGTGTATGTTAGTTATTAAAAATAAAATGGAACATATTTAACTATTGCTAAAAAAATTATTACTATAAAAAATAGTTTATAGTGGATTTTTATTTCTTTTTAATGATGTCTATCAGTTACTAGTGAACTATGAAAGATGTTCCCCGCCGATTTTGACTAATGTAGTACTTTTGGAAAGGTATTGGCATGTAGATCAAAAATTCTAATGCTACTACCCATTGGAAATGAGACATTTTTCAGATTGTGACTGGGACACAAGCCATAAGTACTGCTATCATTTTCCACAGTTGAGTGTCTAATGAACTTACCCTCTACTCTTATGTTTATGCTTTTTCTTCTCATGGAACCAGATGAAGAGTTAGTTCTTGGCATTGCAAATAATTTTCTATTGATTATTTTATACTAGCTGAAATGCCTGTTCTTTGCACTGGTTAAGTGTTAAAAACATAAATTCATCTATTATAGCAATTATAATATTTTTAGTGAGGATAAACCCTGTATGAAAAAAGTAGTAAAACCAAAAATTAAAAATATTTTTTTCAAATGAATGTTTTCACTATAAATAATTTTAAACAAATTGCAATTTTGCCTCAAAGTAAATAATAATTTAACAAAAACAAATATTTCAATGTAAGAGAGAAAATTAGCAAGTTGAAGAGTAAATAGATATGAATGAATGCAAATATAAATAAAAATTATTAAAGAAAAAGTGATAGCAGTTGTAAGTTTCTGCTATGGGAAGTATGGGTGAAACAACCTGCAATAGATGAACCGAAAGAAAATATTAATGATGATAAACTGATTCACTAAATGCTATCATAAATAAAAAATATTAGGAAGCCTTCAACTGAAAAAAAATTAAATTAGCATTGCACCCATACCTCATATAATACTCTCTAACATCTCTGCAATACATCTAATATAGAGTATTAGATGTAATTCAATACTAAAAAAATTTAATTAGTATGAACTAAAATTAAAATCTACCTAAAACAGGTCCCCGTTGAAATAGTCCAGAACCAACAACAGTACTAAATGAAACATATAATAAACCATATTGTTAAAAAACACATTCTTAAAACAATACTTTTTTGCAATATTTCTATTAAAAATTATAATTTGATTGCAAAGAGCAAAAGAATGAGTATACATACAATGATAAATAACTATAGTAATAATTAAAATATATATATTGTATATGGACAGTATGATAACAAAATATGCATATGATCTCCAAGAAACTACGTGAGGAACAGATTATCAGAAGCAACGTAAAATCATTTCAACACTGAATTTTAAAGAAACCCAGAGGGAAATATGAGAAAATCTTTTCAAGGTGCATCCTTTATCTGTGCAAACATTTTTGCGACCACACCTGATACAGTTTTCTGATTTGCAAGATTGCCAGAAGCAAAGTTAAGTTATGACGAAAAATCTGGTCAAAATGGAATTCCAAAGAAAATATGAGATTATTTCAAGGTCACCTTATAATAGTTTCAGCAAATAGCTTTTTGTTAAATGTATGACTTTTTCTTATTTAAAACAAAGATTAATTCTTATCGGTCATAAGGCAAAAAAACAGCGACATGCAAAAAAAACATGGTACATACTGGTTCCTCATAAATATGAAGCATTATCTTCACGATATTACCAACATGTTAAGAGCAATTAGTTTGAATTCAGTGTCATTTTCTTTCTGGAAAGCAATATTCTCTACATTGAACAAAATATTGAATATGCTGATGAAGGAATTATTATTAGGAAGGATGAATATTTATCTTCAACAACAGAAAATGGCATCGATATGTAAAGCATACAACATTTATATGTAAAAAATGTATACAATGCATGTGTATATATACAATCTGCATATGAACAGATTTGTCAGAAGGAAAATTACTTTGATGAGCATTTAATCGCATCCATAGTTTCCGTGTTCATCCATAATTTTTCTAACAGATTTTTTTTTTTTTTTGTGAAGAAATGGACATGACAAAAAAGAAATTCTGGTGAGAAGTGAAGGTGTAGTTTCATTGATTGTAAAAAAAAACCCTTTGATATTTGTGTCATGAATAGGTAATCATGATCGAAGATTCTGTTTACAAAAGGCCTCACAAATTATTATTAGGCTGAAAAATAGACTTTTTGTGTGAGTCTTTGTATCACATAATTACTGTACCAACAATGATACGCAAGAAAAGGATAGTTCAGAAAAAATAAAACTGTGACACTGAAATAGGAATTATAACATCAATTTAAATTAAAACATTATCTAAAACAGAAAAAGTAAGCCTTAATTTTGATAAAATTGCCATAAAGTTTTGAACAATAAAAAAAACACACAGCAGAAAATCTTAAATATTTAAAATTGAAATAAAAGAAATAAATAAATATAAAAGTAACCTTACATATAGTATAGAAATTATAATATTAATTCAAACCAAAAGCTACTTTAAATAAATAAAGATTTGATGAAACTACCATAAGCAAAATCTTATACGTGAATATAAATTCTAACTAAAATCACAATATTGTCATGTAGAAGGAATAAGGCGATGTTATCCAATACACAATTTATTTTGTCGTAGTGTTTTACACGGGCAGCACCACAACTAAAGACCTATCCAGCTGCAGTACTTTTATAAACCTGGTGGAGGGTTCTAGAATAACCACCAGGGGAAAGATTAACATAAATTCAATTTACATAATTTGCAAATGTCCATAATAATAAATAATGAAAGTCATGATTGAATTTAACAAACAAATATCTGGGAGGCTCGAACCCGAGCCACTTGCATTGTAGAGCAGTGCTCTAACCGTTCGGCCACTCAGAGCGTATCAGTTTGTGACAATATTGACAATCTCAATTAGTTTGAATTGAGTGTCATTTTCTTCAGTTGCATTTTTCTACTTTTTTTGTTACAATGAAAAAACATGGAATCTGCCAATAAAGGAAAATGGTACTTATGTATTGGCGTCATTGCAGCAAAATTTGCACCACAATATCAAAATAACAGATTCTTATATGGGAAAAAATCAAATTTTGGTGAAAAAAGAGCCATTTTGACTGTAGTGACTAATACATTAGTATCAGGAAAAACAGTACCCTTTTTTAACAGAAGGAAGTGTAGGAACTTAAGATTTTATTGACGAATGCCACTGTTCAAAATTAGGCGCCAAGTTGGCAACACTGATTTCACATGTGTTGTACGCATTAAATTGGCAACCATGTTTTTTGTTTCATGTAATGTCTCTTTATGGTTACAATAATATGTAAGAACTGAAATATCATAGGAATATTTTTTGGTACTTATGTATTATTGCAACAATTGCCAACTCTATTAATAACTCAAGTTGACAACAGCAATAATTTCCTATGTGTTGTCCGCACTGAATTGGCAACCATGTGCTTCGTTTCATATAATGCCATCATAGGTTGCGATAATACATAAATACTTATTTTTTTGACCAAATGGTCATGCTGACTTAGTTTCACGCTATACATAGCCTAAATATAACCGCAGATTGATAGCATCACTAATTTCAGTTTAACAAAAAGAAAACCTCATACATAAATAAAATTTATATTAGCCTTTGTATTCTTACATATTAGCATCACCACAACCAAATTGGCACAAAGCAAATCACGCTATATCCACCAAAATCTGACTAATTTTTTTAAGACTGTATTCTGATAGGAAGATACATCAGTCTTCCAGCTAAACATGTTATATATTTTTTCAATAACTAAATTAGTTTAATATACATTGTTTTACCTTATTTTTGGTATGATTATTCCGAACCTTTTCTGGGTTTCGATTTAATTCTGTCATTTCTTTTCAACTTAAAAATTTGATTTATTTTGTATGTAGTCAATTGTAATACCTATTTTGATTTAAGGCTCTGTCAGGTTTATTATTCTATTTTCATTTTGACCTTTATATGTATACATTTGACTCTTCTGTGCTGTTTCTGGTTTTAGATTTTATATAGTCATTTTTTCCCAGCTTAAGAATTTCTGATGACTTAAGTGTCGGTTTCAAAAATTTCGATTCAATATAAGAAGAAACAAACACATAGGTATCCAAGTTTTTGCCACTAAACCTCATGTTTTTAACAGTTTGAAAATTCTCACCAAAATACAGCAAAGAGATATCCCTTATGAAAAATCTGGAAACCGAAAGAACAGAGTTCAGACAGCCTGTAACTCAGAAGCGGAGCAGTAAGTCCTAGGGTTCAACATGGCAGTTTTATATGCTTCGCAAGATGAGTAGTTGTTCAATTCATGATCAAGTGTAAATACCTTAAATCTATTCCAGTTGTTGATAATAAATGAACACCCCGTCAAACAATAATACTGGATTGCACACAACAAATAAGAAATTGAACTGAAGAGACAGAAGCCATCACCATCATTTGGGACAACTTGGCAAGGGGATGTATCATACCTAAAATTCAACAGCTCGTATACTTGGGTCATTGTTTAGAACAACATATTAATCAACATTAACAATTGAAAATAATTACCTCTAATGGTAGTTCATAAAATAAACGTGGCACTTAACCTAAAATAGTAAACACAACATTTAAACAAACATCTAAACAATCAACATTAACAACTGAAAACCATAAAAATGCATATTAAACCAATTCAATTTAGAATTACTGTAAAAAAAAAATTATAACATGAAACCTCTGACCACAAAAAAAAATCAGAAATTCTGGAAGATAAATGACATAGTTTAATCTAAAACCACAAACAATACAGAAGAATCAAATGAATACATGTAAAGGTCAAAATGAAAAAAGAATAATAAATGTGATGCTGCCTTAAACCAAAACAGAAATTACAATTGACTATACACAAATCAAAAATTTTTAAGCTGAAAAAAAAAAAAAAATCTAAAACCATAAATGGTTTGGAATAATCATTCAAAATATAAGCAAAACAAAAGTGTATTTAATTTAATTATTGAAAAAATACATAATAGGCTTAACTGGAAAACCAATGCATCTTCCAACTGTTATATACTGTTATCAAATTAGTGTTGCCGATCAGAAAAATAAAATTTAGAAAAAACATTTTCTTAAGATGATTTTTTTCGAAAAACAACTGTAATTCCTCCACTAAGAGTTAAAAAAACGAATAAATACAACCATAAATAAGTATATTTACTATAAAATGTGTTGAAATTCCCCCCAAAACAGCTCCAAACATTAATTTTTGCAAAGTTATAACTTGGCATGGCTGATGACGTCATATCTCCATTTAACTGAAAAATCGCATAAAAATTGAATTTTTAAAAAATCTAAAGTGAATTTCGAAAAAAACTCTTCGAGGTTAATAGCATAACGACCTATAGCTTCTACATGCCAAGTTTCATACATCTGGGTTGCTTAATTTCGCCGGAACAGCTGAAACACACAAACTCTTTCTTTTATTAGTATAGATGACTGAAAACACACTAAAATTGCTCTTTTTCACTTAAAATACTCTCATTCTTTTTTCGTTGTTCTATCATTCCATAAATACTTATTCAAATCTGATGCCCCTCAGGGGGCTCACCTTCTTTAAGTGAGTACGGGTGTCACAATCCCGAGGTGCCCTAGTGATCTTTTCCCACAGGGTTTACTGTCTTTGGTAAACATGGGCTTCACAAACCCAGGGTACCCTAGTGATCCTTCTCTATTTTCGACCCTCTGTCTTGTCATTCAATTCATTCTTTCTTTCTCTTCCCATCTAGACCACAGATATTAAAACAAATGTTTGGTGCAGTATAGCCGAAATCGGCTCTTGCTCCAATAAACCCCAAAATCACTCACTCACTCAAATCTGATGACATAAAATTGCCAATATCTTAAAAGTTGCTTATTTCTGATGGGTAATTCCATTGAAATTTTTCTTGTACATGCTAATACTTTTCCAATAGCACCACTTCTGTCTAAATCAGAAAAAAAGCAATCTTGCACTCCCTCAGTTAATCTAAATCGGGGTGGCCAACCCGCATCACTCGTTCCACAATGTAACAGTGACATGCGAAGTCTTATTGAAAAATTTTAAAATATAATAAATAAAAAAATTTTACCCTTTTTTTTTAAATGTAATTGTTTCAGACAAAAAGAAACACCAAAATTTATTTTAAATACACTTAATTGAATTACAATAGTAATTATAATGTGGAAAATACTCCGTTGTTGTATGGGCTGGCTTTCTAAAGGTGTGTTTTAAAATATCTGAAAGAAAACAATGAACTGCCCAGTGATTGTTTGCTACTCAAGAATGAAGATTGGCTTTGAGGTTTAGCTTTTCTAACCAATACTGGGGGGGGGGGCATTTAAATAATTTAAATTTAAGATTACAAGAAAAAATTGTACTTCTACATTAATAGATCGTATATCTTTTGTGAACAAATCTTTGCATTTTTTGTCTCTATTTTGGAGGGGAAAAATTAAACTATTTCACATTAATGCAGGAATTATATACCAAAGTTAATAATGCTGCTGACTGTGATAGATTTTAAAATTTAATATCAATTTTCAGGATTCATTCAGTCCTAGGTTTAATGATTTTCAAGATTTAAAAAAATTGCTTTTTTTTTTCATACATCCTTTTTTATAAGTTCTCTGCAAGACGTTAAATGTTATCCACTTGATATCTAAATTGGAATTATTGTTCTACAGCACCATACTACTCTAAAATAAAAAATAAGGAACTTGCTTCAACTGTAAGGGATCCTATATATTGATAGTTGTACGAACGAGCAATTTTCCAAATTTACACAATTTGTGGCTGCCATGTATTTTTGCAGGCTTAGATCAACATCTTTTTGAGCAAATTTTTTCTATTAGGAGCATAATAAAATCAAAATATCGCTCTAAATTAACTAACACAACCTAAAACACACATTATTTTGTTAGCATCTTTGAGAACTAATCCTAATGTAGATTACTTGGTAAAAAAAACTACAAATTCAAAAATTAAGTACTGACTGTTTAATAATTATTAAGAATTAAAATGTTTCAAGTTACTCATTTTTATTTTATACCTAACCTAACTGATTGAACATGTAAAAAGTTAATTAACAATAAAACCCAATTTTGTACTTTTGTCTTATTTATTATATTATTTTTGAAATTCCACTACTTAGAAGCATGAAAAATGTTCTATTTGCTTAAAAGTTTCATATTAATCCTATAAGTAGCATATTTTCACCTTTCCATATTCTTTTGTTTGTTGAAAAAATTGGAAGTGGTAGGCATAATTTTTTTTTCAAGTCTAGATCCTTGATATTTTTGTTAAAACAGTTGTAAATTTGAGTATTTTAGTGTATATTTTTGCTCTGATTCAAAGGTTTAATATTGAACAGGGGGAAAATTTTTATTCATAAAAATATTAAATAATAAAAATATTAATTTTATTCATAAAAATAATGAGAGAAGCCGCTAAATGATGAGATGGGGGGGGGGTGTATTTTACTGAATGTTTCATTGTGTTTCAAAAATTTTAAGATAATTGGAAGAAGCAACTTTTAAATTTTGCTGACTGCATGAATTCTTTAAAATATGAAAAAATTAAATATATATATATATATTTCCCCCATCTAGTAAAATTAATATTTGATAGGATGAGGCATGTATCTGCAAAACTATAGATACTTTTGAATAAAATACAATTTAATTTTAAGTTTAAAAAATTGCTCATGTTGAACGTTTCAAGGATTGCTTTTAAATTATTTTTATTCTTAGTTGTAGCTCCCAGGCGGAGAACCAGACAGCTTAATCTACAAAGGATTAGACAAGAATCTCGAGCCGAACAACGCCAAAAAAAATATCGATATTTATATCAAGTCCGCACTGCACATGGAGATGTTATATCTCAAGTGAGTAAAATATTTAATTAGTATTTGTATTTAACATTTGTAGTTCACTTGCTTGAAAGAATTCGAAAAAGTAATGTGTCAGTTATTGAAAGAAATCTTAGTACAAATGTGTTTTGAGATGTGTACCTAATAATCAAATATTATGCTATAGATAATCAAAATGTTTATGTTCTTTTCAAAGATAATTTTAGATAAAAATATGTAAAATTATATTGTTAAATTATTTTTTAACATGCTTTTGGAACATTTAAACTGGTTTCAAGTTCACCTTTAAAGTGAGCATATTTAAATATAAACTGTAATGATGTTGAAGTAAAAAATACAGAAGTGTAAGAATGTCGGAGCCTCCCCTCTTCTATTCTGATTCCTTTTATAATATATATAGTGTTATTTTTTTATAACTGTGCAATAATTTTCATCAATATTGAACCTGCAGAAAACAAGATGTCTTTTTTTATTCGATGGAAGTATTTTTTAACAGTATTTATTTTATCTGCACCTGAAATCTATGTATTTTTTTTTTCATTTGGATCAAACTTGTATTGTGTTACTTTTCTTTAGAATAATATTTATTAACTTTTTCAGAGTTATGTTCAAGGCTTACAGAAAAAAGTCTGCCCACCTCCTGATGACAGCTTCACTACTCTTCATTCAGACTTAACTCATCTAACGGTTTTGAATCCTTCAGAAAGCATGGCCACATCTATAAGTCAGTTACCTTAAAAGTATGATGGCATTTTGCCTGTGCATCTGTTAACTGCCAATACTTAAAAGCTCTAAGCACAGGGCACTCACATTGCATTTTCAATATCATAGTTTGCCTTGAGCCATTTCTTTTGTGATATTTTACTTTTTCCTTCCTCAATCAATGATACCAGTATCTCCTTATGTTAAAACGGTATATGTCATAAATATGTGAATGTTAATGCTGTCCAGCAGAGTTTGATGTATATGAATGCTTAGAAGAGGCTGATCTGTTGCTCTATAAATAAGCAGAAGTCAATTGTCCGGTGAGATATTGGTGCCTTGTTGTCAGATGAAAGCTCGTGTAGCATCATTTGACTGTTATTTATGATCCTTGTGAATAAAACTATAGATATTGATCATTTATGTTACTATCAGTCATACAAAATACTGCCATTTTATGTATTTTATAGTAAATGAATTTTATTGTCAAAACACCCAAGTTTTTTCCCTTTTTTAATTTATCACAAGCTTTGTCCTATTATATTCCAGTCATCACTTGGCAAGACTATCAATCATTGTAGGATATTTTAAAGGCAGCTGTTTTTATTACTGTGTACATGTTCTGTGCAAGATCAAGTTTTTATAATTTTACAATATATAGCACACATTCCATCAATGATGAAATGTTTTCCAATCCATCTTTTTAAGGCACAAACTAGTGCAGGAATTCATTTGTTGAATTGTTACTTTTTTCTCCATGTTATGCTAATCAGTATTTATATTTATTTATTGATTAATTTTGTATATTTAGTAATGGGTGCAGTGGCAATATTATTTTATATAAATATATATATATAGTAAAATTTCCAATTTTATGTATTTATTTCTGATTGTATATATAATGGAAAATTCTGCAAAGGTATTTTTTAGTCAGTTATAGAGTTTTGATTTTCTGTAGAATTTTCTATGCTGCTCAAAAGATTGTAAAAATTATAGTTTTTTTTTTTGTTCACTGCCAAATAAAAGCTCTATATAACTTGTACGTACTGTTTTGTTCTATTTCTCCCCTTGTAGTTTTTAAAGGAAAAGATTATGAAGTGTGTAAAATCATAGTTATTTAAACAAATTTTTTAAATTTTGCCAATTTCTGAAAAACATTAGTTTTAGCAAAATTTCAATCTGAACAGAAAATAACAGGGAAAAACTAGAAATTTGTTTATCCCAACAGATACTATAAAGTTGATAAGGAAAAACTTTTAAAAAAAATTTCTTCTAATAATATGCAGGGTGTCCAGCCTTAATGTGACCCAATAGCTAATTCTCGAACCGTTCGATTTAGATATGCACTTCCAATTTGAAAAATGTTTTAAAACAGGTAAATGATGTTTTTACGTGCTTTTCGAACCAAAAAACCCATTTACAAAAGAATTACAAAAATTAATTTTTTTTCGGTTCCCAGGTCCTATCACTTATATTTAGGAAAAGATGCAGCACACAAAAACATAGTAAACACAAAAGGTTTCATTTTATTATGACAAAAACCGACAGAGTTATGGAATTTTGAAAATCATACATTTTTCCATTTTCATGAAGCTAGTAGGGGGCCGTCTCCAAAGTGAAACTAGTCAGAACTTTGCCAGGAAACTTTTGCTCTTGCACGTCACTCTTATGTAAATCTTTTTTTAATTTGAAAGCATACATGAAGAATACAATAATTGAGTATTTAAGAAATAAAATTTATTCTGTGTACGTGTAAAACAGAGAACAAATAAAATAATTTGGACGAAGAAAACATTTCAAAGGCAATTCCAAAAAAAAGAATAGACTTATATGCTGCGGCTTCAGTCTGATTTGCTGCGTTTTTGCTGACCATGACAAACGTTAAAAATCTGTTGTGTAGTCGCTTGCAATTGCATACAGTTGTATTCTAATATTACGAATTCTAGTACGGGAGAACGAGATGTATACAAAAGAATACTGCAAAATGGTAGTTTTATGGACAGTGTAATCGAAATAAGAGAGGTGGCAAGACTTTATGCCATTAAATTTCCCACTGGAAGACAACCATCTTGTACAATTGCCCGTGCTATTCAACGATTGTATAAAACTGGGAGTTGCAATAGACATATTCCCTGTCTCGTGCCTTCACCATTATTTAAGTTAATTTGGTCATTCTGATATAATAAAGCCCCTGATACATGATTGGCGCATCATTCCACATTATGGTATAATTTGAAGGGCAAATCCTGTATTATTTTGCTGCTATTTTTTAAAGCAAGTTGTTTTTCTTTAATTTGAGCTATTTTTTTGTTACAATATTATGTTGTTTGAGCTATTGTTTGTTGTTGTTTTGTTTGAGCTATACAAATTGTCAATCTATGATATTTACTACAATGTTTTATGGGGTTTTTTTTTGCTCTTTCTGTAGATAGTGAATTACTGTCCTCTAAACTCAATTTATATACAACCCCCTTTTCTGAGCAACTCGTATGCTTCAAATTTATGTGGGCATAACTCTTGTCAGTTTTTATCGTAATAAAATTAAACTTTTATGTGCTGCATCTTTTCTTAAATATAATTGATAGGACCTGGAGACCTTATACAAAATTAATTTTTGTAAATGGGTTTTTTGGTTCGAAAATCACGTAAAAATATTCTTTACCTTTTTTAAAACATTTTTCAAATTGGAAGTGCATATCTAAACCGAACGGTTCGGGAATGAGCTATTGGGTCACATTAAGGCTGGACACCCTGTATATTTTTGTGAATTGGGATAATTAAATTTTATTTATATAACATTGATTCAAAAGTCTTCAATGTAATATAATTGAACTTATATTAAAGAAACGTGAGCATGGCTTCCAAGCTGTCTCAAAAGTGAGAAATTTTTGTAGAAGTATGATAATTCAAAGAAATGACTTTGAGATACTATGGTTACCTTTAATTTGTAGATAAATCACACCTGGTTTTTAAAAGTAAAAACAAGCAGTGACGAAAACATATAAAGATAATACTTTGGAATTGAAAAAGCTTTGCATTGTTTTCTTTAAAGTGACTTGAAATAATACACAAGTATGAAGCTGGAACATTGTAGCTGCTAGTTTGATGACATCAAACCTTATGCTGACGGTAAATTTATTAAGTAATGTGTAAAAAAAAATGTAGCAGAGTTACTATAACAATACAGATGGAACTAACACAGATCAATCAATTTTATTACAGGTATTCATAAATATATTTTTTTAGAATTGGTTTCTTTGTTATTAAGACATCACAAAATAAATATGAAGCAATAAATTATTTTTCCATAACATGAAACACTTTGATAAAAAAGAATGCTTCAATATTAACATATTCTGACTTAACTATCTCTAATAAGAGTAGTAAATTTTATTACAGTCCTTGTGTTTTATGACTCTACACCACTTATTACTATTTTTTTTCTTCTGGTTTCGAAAGTGTTCTATGTTACATTAACACAGTAAAACAAAACAAAAAGACATTTTAAAATTTAGAAAAATCTATAAGACAATACATTAAACTAATGATTGTTTTATGTTATGAATTTATGTAAAAAGTATTTGAATCAGATTCTCTGAATATTAAGGAAAGAATGTGATCTCAAAGGAGAGACCAATAGAAAAGACACAGTATGTTACAGAACTTATCTAGAAAAGGCACAATTTATACAATTATTTCCTGATAATTCAAAAAATGACACTTATAAGCCACATAATGACTTTATAGGTTTCTTATTTTTGATGAGGTTGCAAAACAGAATGCTTACATTTTGGAATCAACCACTTAAATTATTACTTTCCCAAGTTCAAAAAGAGATTTCTTTTTTTAAGTTTTTATTTTAAAAGTTATTTGTAGCATCAAGTACTATTTTTTGCAATCCGCTAATTACCTGCATCATATAAAAATATTCAAAAAGCTAAATCAAAAAAGTTTATTGAAAAATGACAAATATTTACGAACAAAAAAAATACAACTTAATCTTTTCGAAGATCAAAAGACATATCCTTGATGCCATATTTAGTAATAATATTCATCACAACTCTATCACCAGTGTATATATCTCTCTCAGCTGCAGATGTAAACACATCATGCACTAATGTAACAGCTTTTTCCAAGCTTAAAGGAGGTGGCTTTTCTCCTGCGATATTCTTATGAGCAGCCTATTGGGAAAAAAGTAAAGAACTTTACCAAAGGCTCTTATGATAAAAAGGAATACATTAACAAAATAATAGTAGTATTAATTACAACCTAAAATACTTTAAATGCAACTAAATAGTCTGAAAGATTGTTTTATTTATTAAAATTACTATATCCTATAAAGTCCTAGATTAACAATTGATTTTCAAGCACTTGCATTTAAAAATTTTAGTTTCCTCAATGATGGTTTTAAAAGTAGATTTAGCTAATACTCCTGGTATGATTCTTGTATAATTATGTTTATCGCTAGGACTGGAGTATAATTCAAACTTTTAATAAAATGGGCAAGGTGAAAAAATAATTCAATGTTGTTATCGTGTCCTTCTCTAAGGGAAGGAAGGAAAGTTGCCAGGGCCTGAGATAGGTTGGACTTCCACATGATAGATGGCGACACCACCTCTACAATTTAGGCATAGACTGGAGAGAAGGGAAATATTCTCCTCCACCTGTGGTTGCTGCTGCAACCGCCCACTGGACTTTCAGACCCACTGATTTAACCAGCACATACTCTGTGTATTTGGTGGCATCGAACCCAGAAAGTTCGGATCTGGAGTCAGATGCACTAACCACAAGGCTACACACAGTAGTCATGAAATCATAATGAAAGTCATGTCATGTTAAGTTTTTTTCATGCAGTTAAGGTGTGCATGATGTTAAAAAATATCTGGCTCATAGTTTTTCCGAAATGGATAATCTTTCTGAATTATTTAAAAATATAATAATCTATGGAATGAAATAAAGCTTTAAATTTGTTTCCTAATAACCAGCAAAAAAAACTAATAATTTATTAGCAATCTAGATTAATTTATGATTCTTTATTGCAAAACAGAATTTTTGTTTATTTTAAAACAACATTTTTAATTCTAAGAAATCCAATCATTTTTAATACAAGATTTGAGTGTATTTTTCAATTATAATTATACTTTTAGTTATCCAGTGATAAATCCTTACATTTTTTTTAAACTCCAATAAAAAAGTTATTCAATTTTATTTTTGACTAACTTTCAATGATATACACAAAAAAAAAATTTTTTTAATTTTTCCGATTTTTTCTCTGCTTTATGATAGCTGAAGATTATCACCACTAACGAGGGGAGAGCACGACTAAGGACATTCGTTTTGGTGCAAGACTTTTTGTAATAGTACTCCTTTAGGGTGTTCAACCCTCAATGTAATTCCGGCGAATGGGCAGTCAATTTGGAGAAAATAACCTTTGAAATTCATGCTTAGCTTTTATACAATTAAGTTTGAATTTCTTCCAACGGCACAGCAGTGTGGTCGGTAAAATAACTGTTTACCATGCGACAGGCCTTGGTTCGAGTTACGCAATCGAATATTTTGTTTTAAATTCATTTAAATATTTTAACAATTAAATTTATTTAAAAAAGACAATAAATATTTTATATGATTATAAAATAATGTAATTAATAATATATAAGTTACATATTTTTATTATATTAATTATAAAACAATTTTTTATAAATAATCACTATAATATATTTTATGCATTATTATAATATTGTATATAATATATAGTACTTCATATTATAAAACTATTTGTAACTAATTTTTATATAAAATATAATTGAATATTTATTATAATTTTATATATTATTATTTAATAATTAAAAATTTATATATTTTATAAATATATATTATAATTTATATACTTATCAATAATTATATTTATAAATATTTATATATTTATTAAAAACTATATTTATAAATATTTATATATTTTATAAATATAATTATTAATAATATCTAAAAAAATATATTATAATAAATTTTCAATTATATTTCATATAAAAATTAGTTACAAAGAGCTTTATAATATGAAGTACAATATATTATAAAAAATTTTACTATATTAATTATAAAATAATAATATACATTTTATAATCATATAAAATATTTGTCTTTTTTAAATAAATTTATTTATTTGTAAAAATAATTAGATGAATTTAAAACAAAAAAAAGGCAACGTGGAAAGCCACGCGATAGAAGTGAAACTTCTTTGGCAACATTGGCCATAAATGCAGGAATAGATCTAATTATATTAAACTGCTGGGAGAACTTACTTTAATCAAATAAAATTCGAACTTTATTCATTGTATGAAAATAACATTTTTATTCAATTTTCTGGCATCATCATTTTCCAAGAAAGACAAAATAGAGGTGTGTGGTAACTGAAGTAGGATATAAAAATCCTCTTTCAATCAAGAAAATGGGAAAAACTGCAACAATTGTGGTTCTTTATATTGTTGCTCCTTCTCTAGAATCAGTATTCATTGTCAAATTCTGTGTCCGTTTCAAGAATTCAATGAGTGGCTTTGCTTCTTCTGAAGCAAAATTAACATTTTAAGTCTCCAGTTAAGATAATCGGCTTTTAATCATCATCGGATCCAATAATTGCAGCAGCCTCTGGTGTGTACAGCACTAAAACTTTATGGTTGAATATGATAACAGCTGCAACAGGACTACTTGGTGATATATAGACTTTTGACTAGACTTGCTGCTAGTTATCCTTTTTTTTTCTTTCACGAAATTCTTTTCCTATTTTTGCATTTATTCTAGACATTCAGACTAGAATTAATTTTAATTCAACAGAAATAAAAATTAATATAAACTTAATGCATCACTCACAGAAGTCACTGTGTTTACTTACAAGATGCTATCCGAAGTGATTCTGGTGCAAACGTTAGTGACATATACACAATGCCCCAGACACTCCCCTAACGGAAAGAGCCATATAATAGTAATATTTTGGGTGCGTTTATTCGTTCAAAACGACATGCTCATTATATAGAAACTACGAAAATACGCCACGCAAGTTCGTTACGAGTAGCAAGAGTACCCACTTAATATCTCCAATACCTAAGTGCCTTTAGTCCAAACATCAAGATGCCCCACTCCATACCCCCTTAGCAATCGTCCAACTTTTTCACAGATAGGACACAAGTCACGTGGTGTCCCCACTCTCTTTTCCTCGTGCTCGCTATCTCCTCACCATGGCAACAATTTGGGGGGGGATCACAACTTCCATTCACTTTTTCCCTGTTACACAAAACTGGGCAAATTTCCCATTCACTCTCGCGCCTAAAGAAGTTTCACTTCAAAAATCGATCCCGTGACTCGAACCGAGGCTTATCGCATGGTAAACAATTACTTTACCAACCACGCTGCTGCGCCGTTGGAAAAAATTCAAACTTAATTGTATAAAAACTAAGCATGAATTTTGAATGCTATTTTCTCCAAATTGACTGCCCATGCAGCTGAATTACATTGAGGGTTGAACACCCTAAAGGAGTACCACTATTGCACAAAGTCTCGTCCCGAAATGAATTTCCTTAGTCGTACCCTCCCTTCTAAAGAATATTCAACACCCATTAAGAGATTTAAATTCAATAACTATAATTACTTTCATTATTGCCGGTAAAAAAAATAAGATAACTGGAAATTATATTTTTCTAAGTAACTAATCCTACATGGCAAAAGTTTTAATTATAGGTTAAAAATTAAACAAAAACAGTTTGGAAAAGTTGAAAAAAGCAGTATTTTAAATTGTTCATCCTACAATTGTAAAAGTAATTGGAGGAAGGGGAGGGATTTGCAATATATTATAAATTTGGTTACACACAGCATTTATTAAAACCAAAGAACTTTAACAAACCTGGTTATCCAATAATGGTTGTAGAAGACTACTTGAAGAACCAGCAGCTATGTACTTTTCAGTTCCTTTACTGCCAATTGAATCATAACTGTAAACACGTCCAACACCTGAAATAAATAATTATTTCACTCAGCAGCAAAGCACAAAAAACAAATACAATTTCATCTTATACTTTCAAATCATTAAAAAAAAAAGTTTTATGTTCAAATATTATTTTTATTTTTAACCCTTTTTTAATTAATGAAATATAATATTAATTCAAATAATGTGTCACTAGTGTTATTTCTGCAAAAAGTTAGGGTACTTACACATAACACTGTTGACCACTTTCACTAAATTAAAAACATCACCAAATGCAGCAACATGCAGCCACTGATTGAAAATCATTCATATGCATGTTCAAATGCAATTACCTTAATTGCATGAGCTCAATAATAATGTGACCTTACTTATAAGTTATAACATTCTTAAATTTTGTTGTAAAAAAATTATTAAAATTTGGAACTGATACTGGTGTGCATACACAAAAAATTATGGAGTTCACAAAATGGATGGAACATGAAACATCACAAACATGCACAACAGAATTTGAATTAAAACTGATGTGAATTTAGGTGGTGGTGTAGATATGAAGTAGGCTAATTTTTTTCCAATTTTGAATGTAATCATTGCATTTTGGTCATCTAAATAATGTATAGTTATCCTTATTCATTTTTTTGCACCATTTGATAGTTGTTTGATTTAGTGAAAGTAGTTAATGGTCTAATTACATAAGTATTCAAATTTAATTTTTTCATTCCTTAACCCTCTAACATCCATATAAAAACAGTATGTAAATAAACATACTGACCAAATGACTGTCACCTCATCTAATATTTGATACTTTTGCCTTTTGATTTGTACAGAACATTAATTTGTCATGGTACTGATGTAATAAGCTTCTGACATGACTCTACAGTGATTTCAGACTATACTTTACGAAGTGATATTTCTAGTTCTTTGACACTTGTTAGAAAGTTATTCGACTCTTAAATGACTTTTTAATCAATCTCACAGATTTTCAGTTACACTAATATCAGGACATTTTGATGGCCATTTCAGATGATGAAATACACCATGGTTATGCTTAATTAAGATCTGTACAATTTGAGCATGATGGGGAGTACCATTGTCGCCCTAATATATATTTCATCACCATCTGGAAACCAATCTTCCATTTAATGGCTTAACAACATTTTCTAGATGAGATAAGTACTTATTTCCAGTTCTGTTACCCTTTATAGTGATAAGGGGACCGATTCCATTCCAACCAAATACTGCCCAGATCATTATTCCTTTACCTCCAGCATACATGACTGGTTGTATGCAATCTGAATGAAAAGCTCTGTGTCGTTCCCAAAAAATTCTTTGTCTGGCATCATTTTCAAAAATTGTAAAACGGCTCTTATTGAGCTACACAACTTTCTTTCAGATTTCTATGTTTCAGATTTTCTCTTCTTTAGCCCAAGAATAACGATATCATTGATTTAAAGCTGACAAATAGGGTTTTAATGTTGGACCTCAATTCCTCGATTTTCAAGCCCAAGAAATTTAACTTCTTTTTGTATTGTTCTGTGAGAGATCTTTGTTTCCATGTTTAAAACGAAATCCTTTGCAATTTATAGAGTTGTCAATTGTCTACTTTGCCTATTTCTCTTCACAATCTGCTTCAATTTCCTCTCACCACATTTTGACATTTTCTTGGGTCAATGTCCACTATAGATGAAGCTTTTGTGCTACCTTTAGTTAAATATGCTTTATATATCCTTATTATATATAAAGCATATTTTACTAATTAACTTCTGTTTGATATTCTAAGTTGTTTTGAAATTTCAGCTACTTTCACAACATTAGTCGCATAGAAACAATTTGCTCTCTTTTAAACTCACTAATAGCTTTTGTGGATGGCATCATAAAACAAAAACAATTATCTTTATAAAATTAAAACAATCTTGACTTTAAATAATAGAGTCAATTACTTTAACAAGTACTTTTTCTAAGGTATTATCAGAATTGCAACTTAAGGAAAAATAAAAAAAAAAGTGGAAGATGATTGTGACCACTATGTTTACATTTCTATTTTACCATTCATTATATTCTTAAAAGTTACACCTATTTTACTTTTTGACTCTAGCATGGCATTTTCTAACTCAGAAATAATTTACTTAAAAGCAATTTTCCAATGTTGTAAATTGGTTTAAATACAATATATTAACAAAAACATTTTATTTATATAGGATTTCCTTAATGTGAGAAATAACAGAAAAATTCAATACATTTATTACTTTTTTTACAATTTTCCCCTTTCTAGTCTACATTATAAATTGCAGCTAGAATATAAGAGAAATCAATCTTTTATAAAATAAGAGATTTGACACATTTCATTATAAATATTTCTCACATAATCTCTCAACAAAGTTCTCTTACTTTAAATTTAATTTGTTTCCTCTATTTTTAAAATACACTCATTTAAAAAAAATTTCTGTATTTCATTTCATCTTTTAATAGGCAATTTATATAATTTCATAATCCTCTCATTACTTTTTCAATTATAAATGAAAGGGAAAAGTCTTCCACTACAGTAGTTTTTAAAGAAAAATTTTCTTATTATTTTAATTATAAGCCCCCTTTTAAATTTGAGAGGGGAGGGTTCTTCTTTTTAGTTTTGCAAAAGTGATACATTTTTAGGTACTTGAAGCAAATCTCAAATAAAGTTTAACCCCCTTAAAAAAGAAATCTTATTTTCAAAAATTTATTTCAAGAGGTAACATGTCCCAGTTAAAAATCAATATCAAATATCTAGGAAATGAAAAAATAATAATACCATCTTCATCCAAACCAGCAACAACATTAGCGGCATAGTAAGGGAAAAATCTCTTATAATACAGTAATGTAGACAGGAGCTGAGAAACTGCAGGAGTACTCATTTCTTTATTATGTTCATGGAGATACATCTATGAATTTTAATAAAGAACTTAATATTGAAAATAATTTCAGTTTTAGAACATAGTCAATCATTATTACATTCAACCAAAAAAAAAAGTAAAACTTAGAAACAAAACAATTAGTAAGTTTTAAGAATAGTCGAAGTAACTGAATCTTAAAAATTGATAAATTGCCCAATAGCTAATATTTTCAAATGCTATTTAAAATATAAAGCATTTCTTAAATACTTTACTCAATGTTGCAAATTAAAAAGCTAGATCAATTTGTATTTGACATAAAATAATTCATCTGCAGTGTATTGTAATGATAACTGAGAAATTTGATAGTTCTGTATGCACAACCTTTGGCATTTTACTAAAAAAATTTAAATATCACAGTAATTTTAAGTGACATCACATATTTTTAATTTGTTACACATATTAACATGCAGATAACATAAAATTAATTGCATTTCAAAATGAGTTAATTATCAGAGTTTAGTCTGAGCTTGATATCTGTGATAAAATGTCTCATTAATAAAAATCTAATCAGGACTTATTTTATATTTCCCCTTCCCCCTCTTAAGAGTTAAAATAAAGTCATAAAACTTCAGAACTTTATTCCATAAAGAATGAAACTCATGGGGAAAATAATTATATTTATAGAAGAGTTTCCAAAATCAAATATATAAATTTCTGTTGAAAAAAAGTTAAAATATTTAAATCATTCAGTTATTAATAATCAACACAAATAGATATAAAAAAAAACCCTCTAGTCGAGATTCAAGGTATAAGTAAAAAAGTCATTTTTTCCCCTTCTGAAATAATACTAATTTTATATTTAACATTATAATTAAAAGTAGGTATCAATACTGTAATTATTTTAAATCTCTCTCCCATTCCATGTACTTGTCTTAGGACTCTGTAAATTAATATATGCAAAATTTCATAAAATTCCGGAACATAGTAGATTAATACTAATAAAAGAAATTTCACCTTCATCTTTGCCTCAAGAATCCTAGTCAAAGTTAGCACATCACACCAACAACCAGCAGAACCCAGAACAGTTTTCTTGGATCTATAAAAATTCAAGAAAGAATTAGAAACTATAAAATAGAAACAAGAATTAACTTATTCTTCTGCAATACCTTATGAATAATAATAAGGGATAATGACTTTTTGAAATACTAAATGAAAATACCAAAAATATACTACATAAAACACACAATAAGGAGGGAAGGAGAAGGATAATGTTTAAATAAGGAGGGGGGAAAACGGTCTAAATGATCTAAATATCTCACAAATTAAGCATGCTTCTATCGTAATATTAAAATTTTAATAATATTTATACTTATGATGCACTAAATCAGGAAAATTCATTTTTCATTTAGAATTAACATTTTTTAAATAGTTCATTAAATGCTTTAAAATAGTATTAAATGCACAAAAAAGGCAAATGCAATTTCAATAAAAAAGTATTTCATTTTGCTCATGGTTTATTTATATATACTGTAGAACTGGGGAGCCCAGTGGTCGAGTGGTAGCATATCACGCTTCTGTGTCACAGATTCAGGGTTCAAACCCTGAGGTGGGCAAAGTTGACTCAGCCTTTCATCCCTTCAGTGATGAATAAGTACCAAGCTTGCTTGGGAACTAAACACTGGGGGTTTCCCATCAGACTGATCACCTGACTGGAACATTTGCTCATGCATTTCAACACCCAAGGTCATTTAAACTGAGAAGGGCACAGTATGCCTTGACCCTTCAATGGGCTGTTGCACCACTGAGTTTAGTTTAGTACAACTGGGTTTGTGTGCACATTGTTGCTTCTTCCCTGTTAATATGATTCACACTGATGTAACAGCAAAAAGACCTAATTCTAATGAAGCAGTCATATAAGGTACAACCAAAAATTAGATGAAAACTATAAGATAAACACCCAATATAATTCAAAGTCATGTTCGACAGTGCTAAGCCAAATGCTTTAATTATGTGTCCAGCCTTGTAAATATTTTCCCCTAATAAATGTATTTGTAATATATGTCCCTCTATACAGGGGACTTGGACTTCCCCTTTTTCCCTGAGTGACCACTAGATATTAACAAAAAAAAAATATGGCTGGAAATATGGATTGTTCAGTTTCAAATGCTGTGTAGAAATGGTAATTTTCATTCTATTAGAGGAGGTGTTTTTTACTGTTCCTTTTTAAAGTTCTCTAACCTATTCCTTAACTTTCACAGAATTTCAAATGTATACAAAGGAGTTTAACACAACAGAACTACTATAACACTAAACATGAACACATTTACAAACTCAGCATATTTTTAAGGGAAGGTCAAGTTTTTTTTCTTTTTTAATGAAAGATGTTTTCAAATTAAATTTATACCTAACATCATAACACTTTTCAATTTTATCAGCAGGACAGGAAAATAAAGAATATATGGTAATATTTCAATACGAGCATATTAAGTAAACTTGATAGTGCTTGAATGTCTGGAAACTTTTATTGGCATTTCCTTATACAAAATTTTAAAATTAACTAGCAATGAGAAATATATAAATGTAAGGATGAAATTTAGAATTCTTCTTTACACAAAACTTAGATATTACAAAATTTAATATTTTTAAAGAAAAAAAGCAATAAAAATACTTTTTGGTTCTTTAATATATAATGCATTATATATATTCAAGGTATTATGTTCTTTCTTTTTGTTTATAAAACTCATCAAAATATGCAGATATATATCTTTATTTTATTATCCATAAGCATCAAAATAATTTCCAGGTAAACTTATTTAATTGTTTTCCAGATTTTTAATAAAAAGAGCAAATTACTAAGTGAATGCAAAGTACACTTTTAAAAAAGAATTTTATAAAAAAATAATTAAATTTAGCTTTTTACATAACCAACAGGGTGGCCAAAAATCATGATTATCATTTTGACAAACTTATTGTCACTTTTGTCACCTGGAGGTGCACCTACATAGAATCCAGCACACAAAAAATTTTCATGTTTTTAAATAATATCAATGAGCAAAATCACTTACAATCTAAATAATTTAGGTTGGTTTCGAGAATAAATGCTGTATCCAGTAGATAAACGTGTATCTGATGCAATAATGGCATAGTCTCCTCCTGCAATTGCTACAATACTTCTACAAAATAAAAAACAATACAAAAAATTAAAACAAACACAATATAACCTAATATAATCATCTTTTACATATTTTACAAAATTATTTTAGAGTAAAAAAAGACCCCATAATAAAATTAAATATAAGCAATAGATCATTACCTTTCCCATTTAAGTGTGAAATCAGATATTTCATAAAATATAACTATATATTTGATTAATTGTCTAACCAAATCAGTAAAAGTATAAAAAATTATTGGATTCTGGATATAACTAGTTATTTTAAAGAATAATAACTGCCTTATTGTTAAAGTATAAAGAATATCCTTTTTTGCATTTTGAATAAAATTTTTATAATATTTTTTAAATAGTATGAAGTGGGTCCCCCCCCCCCCCAATAGGATTAAGTACCATGGTAATTTACATAATTACAAGTTGTAGAGAAATTTAAAATTAACTATAATGCTATTTTTCATCAATTTCTCAGGAATATAAAATGTATTTTTCAAATAAGTATTATTAACATTGCACTTAGGAGCTATACTAGGGCTACTGATGATGGACCTCCAAATTTTGAACTTCAATCATATGATAAAAACAACACGCAATGTATTTTCTGAAGGATTTTTAACAATTTATCATTAACTAATGTATGAAAGATTTATTTAAATGTCAAATTCACTTTAATAATTTATTATTAGATATTTATTTCATGCAGTAGCTTCATAAATAGTGAAATTATTAATCTATTACACTTTAACTAGTTTTTGGTTAGTTACATCATGAAATATTGAGAAATTCTGTGAAATAGCTCAATTATATGCTCCAACAGTAGTATATAAATTGATATCCAGATACATCATAATTAAAAGCTTGACTTCTGTAAAAGAATTACTTTAAAAATATAGAATTTCTGGTACTTACGAATTATTGCAACATCATACATTACATTATATAAAATGAAGCACATTATTGCAAATTCAGTACATACAATGCATGCAAAATTAAGGTTGCCAACCTGGCAAGTTATCTTGAATGTTGGCATTGTTGTAAAACGAAGTAACTACCGAATTTCTTTACATCATATTAAATGTGTACAAGTAATTTAAAAACTTGACACATAATAGTCAGATAAGAGTGATTACAGAATTGGTTTGGGATAAATCATCCCAAACTTTGAAAATAATGAATATGCGAGTATTTATTAATGTCACACACAAAAGCAATGTGAAGGTTATTGGTGAAAGACCTCTTAATTTTTAACTGCAATCAAGTGTTGATGACTCCCATTCTCCTAGCTTCCACACCAACATGAGGACTTCAATCCATGATGGATTTAATGAACAAACCTTTCACTTAAAATAATTGTATTTATTTTAATTTTAATATCCATTGGCTTGCTTTCAGTTAATTTTTCTGAACAATACAACAGAGAAGGATAATCTATGACCTCTTTTTTTATTTTTCTGAAAGATTTTTGAAATACAAGGGGAAAATACCAGTAGTATGATGCATTGCTAAAGGTTTGATTTTAAACTATATTGAATATTCAATATGTGAAAATGACATGTGTTTGATTGAGAAAAATCTGAGACTGATAACTTTATTTTAAAAAAAACTATGAGAGGTAATGAATAAGTATTGTCATAGAAGGTATGAGTGAAAGAATAATTGAAGTAAATTAGGTACAATCCCGAAATGAATGAGAATGAATGTTAGAGTTCAACTGTGGGGAGCATTTTGAAAGTGCAAGAATATAAGAGTGTGATGGTACTTACACCCACACTTGAGAGAGAAGAACAAAAGAAACAAATGCATGTGGCCTGTTGTGAATTCCCAATGGGATACGCAATTCCTAGAACTTTAACACACAACTGTAATTAAGTCCTATATTAAGGTGACCAATTGTCCTCCTATTGGGAGGACAGTCCTCCTTTTATAGATTATGTCCTTCCCTGAAAAGTGTCTACCTAATTGTCCTCCTTTTCAATATTTTAAAACTAATCTGTTAATCTCTGTATTCAGAAATGCCAGGCGAAATTGTTACGCATCATGTGTAGGTACAGTATGAATTATTGGAGAAATTAATGTATTTTGTACATGATCAGGCATCTATTTTCCAAAAAATGATTCAAAAGATTGATGGTGAACATATTTCAGCTACAAAAGTTAGTCTCAATTTAAACGATTTTGTCCTTCAATATAAATCATAATTTGAAGCAAAATTTATTCCTTTAATAATAAAAAGAAAATTGTCAAACTTAGAAGAATCAAAATGTTTCCAATATGTGGAAGAATGGTCTGAAACAAATATTACAGGAAATAACAGTTTTCAATGGTGTTTTTTGATTTAATCGCAAGTAAATCGGGAAAGATATTGAAAATTGCATTGAGTTTTTATCGAAAGAAATGACTGATATTAAAATCTATGACAACTGTCTGTTTGAAGAAATAAAACTGAATGTATACATTTAAATTCTGATAAAAATTAGAACACACAATGGGAAAATCAGCATGCTGAAATGGATGAAAGATGGATGGAAACATTTAATCATTTCAAAAAGGAACACATTCCATATGAAAATTTAGTTATTCTTGTGGAATTTACTTTGGGCTGCCCTGACACTAATGCAGCAGTTGAAAGAGTTCTTTCAATTGGTAATGATTTTTGGACAAGCGAGAAATCAAGGTTGAATGTTGATACTTTACTAGTAGCATTTATCGTAAAGTTCAATATGAAGAATATTTCTTGCTCCGAAATTTCTGATACTTTAGAAAATGAAAAAAGACAAAAAAATTCATTCAATGTGGAAAAATAATCCTTTAAGTAAATAATTAAAAGGGATGTGAGTGTAATTAGTTTATTTTTATTTTAATTAATAAAATGTTTTATATATTTACATTATAATTTTTTCTTACATTTTTCGTCCTCATTTTTATTGCAAAAAAATTGGTCACCTTATTTATATATATGTAAAAAAAGTAATGGAAAGTACTTGAGAAATTCCATCCTGTCTGAAATAAAAATAAGAAAAATAAATGTGAAGCTCTACACATGACAAATGAGAGAGACAACCCGCATGAACATGTATGAAACTGTGATTTAATTTCTTTTGAGACTGATGCCTTTTGGAGGAGGTATCATGAAGGAAAAGCTTCAAGAGCATAACTAAAATTTAATAGCTTTATGTGAGATTCAATTCTATTCCTATGGAAATGGATGAACAAAATGAGCTATTTAATGAGAGGTACTTCATCTTTTTGGTAATCTAAAAAAGATATGCTTTTAATCGATAGAATTAAAATTCTAGCAAATTTTTTTGTTTTTTAGAAATAGCATAATTTTTTTTTTTTTCCAAATTCTTTATGCTAAAATGTTTCATCAATTCAGTAAATTCCAATAACCCTCTTTAAAAAAAATGTTGAAATTTTCATCATATTATTTTGTTTGAAATTTATTATTTTCAATCGACGATTGATATATGTCACAAGTTTGGCGATTGCTAATAGCAATTGCGAACTTCATCAAAGAGTACCCTGTGCTACACTTTACTTGTTATTTATTAATATTTCAACTTCCTTTTTTTTTAGCGTTTAAGCTGTATTTTAACTCTTTGTTCACATAAAATAAACGGTATATTTCGTAACGAATTGAAAAAAAAAAACATTCGTAGTTCGATGAGTAAAAAATGAAATTGCCGCGGCTTTCTCAACAATGCTGTATCGGCGTATCTCATATATATAATTTAATGGAATATGAACTTATATTACTTACCCTTCGTTGCTTTCATAAGGACTGAAACGATGTTGTTTTGGTTCAGCAAACATCTCCGTTTCGAATTTTCGAGCATACATGATAGAGTATTAAAAATAGCACTCTCTTTCACTAGAAATTCAAATAAAATAATTAATACAGAAGAAAACCGATCGTTTCAAACTTTCTCTTAATACAAATCGGTAAATAAAAATCTAAATAAGCTTGTCACCACATTAACGGTTTGCAGTTAAATTCAAAGAACGAATAAAAAAAAGTAAGGAATTTATTCTAATTTTAGCTATTTCCTTTCACAGCAATTTAAAGAATGCTTACGTTTTTAAATGGGGATTAAAGAATATATTCTGATATATACCAATATTTATATGTATGTGATAAAAAATATAAATTATTTATAATAATTGAAACATCTCAACTCAGGTGTTTGTGGTTTTTGGTAGATATGTTTTGATTTAAAATTGTATTTTGTCAAAAGTTGAAACATGATGAGCAGTGTTATGAGTGGAATGTCTGTTAAAATCTTTCAAAATTATAAGAAAATAAATTCATTTGCTTTACTAAGATATCATTCATGTATATCATCAACCATTAACCGATATAATTTCGATAAATCTAGAGGAACAAGTATTGAACGTAATCCACTTATGTATATGTTGTTCCTTACGACGCCTAATAATTTATCTTTAGTAGAGCAAAGACGTTATGCAAAAAGGAAAAAAACTTCGAAGCAACAAGAAGAGGTATATAATGAATATTAGTAAATCTTGTCACTTTTAAAAAATTAATAGTTTTTTTTTTAAAAAAAAGACAATGAGCCAAATTCTTTTTATTGAAAGATGTACGGAGCAACTACAATATAAAGACTAAGTCTGGAAATTGTCAGATTTTTCAGCGATATTTTTTGCTATCACGGAAAAGATTGCCATTACTTTTAATTCAGAAAGAATAACCAAATATTGGCCAAACCAAAAAGCCTGTATACTGTAGCTCTACATATAGGTTGTGTATTGATTTCTGCCTTGTTTATGTATGAAAAGAATGTATTTTGTTGATCATTCTGATATAACTTAATTGTTACAAATTTCTGTGAAATCAATGCATTGCAAATAAAACTTAATGTTGAATATCATTTAAAGCTCTGTTTGAATTCTAATAAAGTAGCTGGTGTATAAAAAGGCTTTAAGAACGTTTAATGCTGCAAGAAAACTTAAACTAGTTCAATATTCTTTCATTTGCAACTTAACTGATTTTAATTTGATTTTCTTAAATGACTGGAACGTTATAATGTTTTGATTATCAAACCCAATTTAAAAAAGCTATCTAATAAAGTAATTTATTACTGTTATGAATGTTTCAAAAAATTATATCTTCTGTAGAAATGACTTTTTAAAACTACATTTTTATCTTATGAATTACAATATCCAAGTATATGTTATTTACTTGTCCATCTTTCTATGGATTTCAATATGTTTTTGTTTGTTTATTCTTAATGTGCTAAGGTATTGCACATTTTCTGCAACAGTTATTTTGAATTTGTTACTTCTATTCAAAGTTAAAGATCATTTGGTCGATGATTAGCCACATATTCATATTTTATCAATTTTTATGCCATTTTTTAAAAATTTATGTTTTTTAAATCAGTATATAGTTGATCTTAATATAGGATTCTAATGAAAGTTTTCTGCTAAAAAAGTTCTTGATAAAATATAAAAGAAACATGAAAGCAGTACCTTTAGTGCAGGTAGTAATTGCTACTCAAATCTATGATTTTCTGCCTATGTTTTGGTAGTTTTCTAAAGCCGATAACCCAGAAACTTAGTGGCCACTAGTCCAAAAACAGACCAATCTCATTTTGAATGCCCTGTGCTGAATTGAAGATCATACCAGTAATATGTAAAATCAGGTGTGAGAAATGTAAAAATCCATAAGAATGACGTCAGGACTATGTAATTGATTAGGCAAAAGATCCTATTCAAGTTCGTACAGAGTCCAGTCTTCGAATGCAGACACTTGTAGTTTTGTATTATCTTGATAAAACAGCACCTTCTTGCTCCAGAACTTAGTTCAATGTTTTGCTTTGATAGCAGCATCAACACAGACTATTATCTGGCTATACACCTTACTGTCGATGGTTTTAATTTTTTCCATATACTTTTTCAGGATAATACCACTGCAATCCCTCTAGATCAGAGGTGGGAAACCTTTTTACCATTAGAGGCCACATTTAAATTAGGCAGCAATAAGAGAGGCCGCATAAGCTGATTGACCTAAGAAAGTGACTTTTGTGAAATTATTATAGTTTTTCTATAGATTTAACAATTTATTGCATTATATAGAAAAAATAAAGTATAATACTACAAAATTTTAAATATAATATACATATAAAATAATATAAAAAATACAATAAAAAATATTTTTTTATTCACTAAGTTAGTGATTTATTTGGCTTTGTTTTTTGTTTGACAGTAATTGTATATTTGGATCAAGCTTCGAAACACACAGCTTTAATTGATCCTCTAAATGTGCATCTGTAATTTGTGTTCTTAAATTTGTTTTTATTTTTGACATGAGAGAAAATGTTGTCTCGCAACAGTAGGTACTTCCGAAGCAGGAAAGTAAACGGCGAGCATGTTCTCGAAGGCATGGATATTCAACAGCACTTTTCCAGATTTCTATGGGATCCTTTTTAGCGTTAAAAAGGGATTTGATGATACTATCTTCCCCTAAATCAATTAACTCCATTTGTAGTTCTGCAGGAGCCTCGGATATATCTATTAAATGTGGTTCAAATGCCAGTTTCATAGCAGGAGTGTGCTCGTCAAAATCAGAAAATCTTTTAGTATACTCTTCTATTAAACAATCCAAGACACCTACATATTCATCAAATATTTTATTTTCACAGTTCTGCTCATTTAACATTTTAGCTAGCTCCGGGAAGTGTTGTGCAGATATTTCCGATCAACAAAGCAATGTTTTGAAAAATGATAATTTTTTTCTAAACGCTTGGATCTTTTGCCACATTTCATAAATATACCTTGTTTCACCTTGCAGGCAAATATTTAAATTGTTTTGTTTTGTCATCATATCAGACAAAAATGCAAGGTTTCTGAGAAATACTTCATCTGATAGATCACATTCTTTTCCTTGTTCTTGATAAAAGTTTAAAATTTGTCGTCGTAAAGACAAAACTTTTATCAAAACCTGACCTGTTGATAGCCAGCAAACCTTGCAGTAGTATGGTAGGTCAACACTATACGTTTCCTCATCTAAAGAGAGCATCTGCCGAAATTCACGATGACGCATTGCATTTACGCGAATATAGTTGACAATGGCAATGGTTCTATCCAGAGTGTCTTGCAAAATGGTAGATTTTGCGCAAAGATTTTGCTGATGCAAAATGCAGTGAAATGATATCAATTTTTTCAAGTTTAAGTTTTCCTTTTTTAACACAGCAACGAATCCTTCTTTTTTGCCTCTCATGGAAGGTGCGCCATCGGTGCAGACACTGACTAAATTACTGACATTCAATTGTAATTTATTACATACTTCTTTGAAGTTTTCGAAAATATCGGCTCTGCGAGTTCTTCCAGTTAGTGTACCCAACGCAAGTAGTTCTTCGTAACATTGAAAATCTTTAGTTATAGCACGAATAAAATATAAAACTTGTGCCGAATCTGTTTTATCAGTGCTTTCATCTAAAGCAATTGAAAAATAAACATCTTCATTTTGTATAATTGTATGAAGTTGCTCTGTTACATTTTGCGCTAATTCGTGCTGTCGATCTGTTACAGTTCTTCTTGAAAGAGGTAATTGTTTGTATTTGTCGACATTTCTTGGATCTAACATACTCACTGATTCAACAATACATTCTTTAATTATTTCAATGTCACTAAATGGTTTGCCCCTTTTTCCAAGTATATGTGCTATTTTATACGTAACAGCAACTGCAGTGGAATTTTGATTTACAAAGGCACTAAAAGATGCCTGCTGATGATGCTTCTCATTTTTCAACTTTTGAAGTGCAGCTTTTCGTGATTCACCTTCTAAAGTGAAATATTTATGTTCTTTATGAGTCAAATAGTGTTTATTTGCATTCGCTTTTTTTTAAGTATTTAAAACTGTATTGCACAACAAACACATCATTTTATCTTTCTCAGCAGTAAAGAAAAAATCTAACTCCCATTCTACATTAAATGTTCTGTTTTCATCACCTAATTTTCTTCTCTTACTATTTGACATGATGGATAAAAAAACGAATATCAAATAATATCTTCAACAACTGTTATAAGCTGTGTAACTGTTATAAGCACGCACTGTTAACTACAGTTTGCTGAAGATCGCAACTGGGAAGCGTTGAGAGATGCGAGTCAGAGAAGCCAAAGCAAGGTGTGACACTCAAATGGGAGATCTGAAACCAACAAATTTTGTAAATAGTATTTTGTAATTTTAATTTATTTTCAAATAAATATTACATAGAACATTATTCGTTTCTTTTAGATATGTAAATTACATAAACATTGTGGAATTTTCAGTAAAGAAATTTGTGGAATTTTCAGTCTTTGGCGGGATTTTTCGCACAACTGTCATGGCGTTGATGTACAATAGTTGTTTTTTGAAACGAACTCTACCATTTTGTACTAGGTGGCAAAGGGCCGCACAAGAACCTCGCGGAGGCCGCAGGTTCCCCACCTCTGATATATACTGTATTGCTGAGAGAATATGCAATCTTTGATTGTGATCTGAATCCACAAGTTTATTTTTAGAACTTAATTATACTATACATAAAAAAGTGCCAGGTCTCTATAACAGCTCTGTGGTGCAATTTGATTAAGAATGTTTTGCATTATATAATTAATGGTACAACAGATGAAGTCTCAGCTGCAAAATGTCTTTCTTGAATTATTAGAAATAACTATGTGAGTGAAGAAATATACAAAATTTATTATCAATTTAGTTATCTTTTCTGCTGGCTGGGTGGCGTGGCTAATTTGTCACTGGCCTTCTGCACCCAAGGTTGTGGGTTCGACCCCGGCCCAGCGGCCGCGGTAGCCAAGTGGTCTAGGCATCGGATCGTGGCTAGCATGTCATGAGTTCGATCCCAGTACCACTGAAGACCCGCCGTGTAGGGGAGCGATGCACGTAAAATCTGTTGAGAGCTCAAACGTCCTCCCGTTGGTGCGGTGTGGTAGTTAGGAGAGGGGGTGCCAGCTCAGGTGTTGTCTTCATCACTTGACCATGGTTCAAAATTACACGGACCTTCCCCAAAAGCCCTCGTGTAGCTGAACAGTGGGATGTTAATATTCACTCACTCACTCGATCCCGGCCCAAGTCGGTGGATTTTCATGATGCAAAAAATTGACAGTGGCCATGTCATATGACTATGCAGCATGTAAAAGATCCCTAGAGTGTCTGTTTGGCTTGGATGCTCTCAGCAAAATAAAATCCTAGTACTGGTTGGCATCGCCAAGAGCTCAGGTGCCTCCCTCTGTGGAGAAAACTGGGCGTCAAAATTGCTTGCTGTAATTGGTATCGTCTATATGGTGCAGCTCTAAAAAGTTATACCAGCTCCTGGGGAATGTACTAGGTCTGCAAAGGTTTAAAGTATCAATGTGCAGCCCCATTGAAAAAAAAAGTTATATTTTCTATCACAATGCCATGATTTTACTCTCAATAAAATGTATATTATCTGTATTTTTTTAAAGAAAATCAATCTTAATGTGTATATAAATTTCTACCAGGATATATTTATTTGTTTTATTTATATATAGGAAGAGGAAGAAAGTGATGAAGAAGATGAAACCTATGAGAGCTTAGAGCCTGATGAAATGGGAGATAATTTCAATTTAATCACAAAATCAGTTCCATCTATGCGTGTAGATTCCATTATTAAAGCTGGTTTAGGAATAACAAAAAAGTAAAAAACTAGCTCTTCAAATTTTTTGTTATTTTCTTCTTTATTATTCGGGTCATTTTTGATTTTATGTTGTAGGGGCAGTGAGTGGTAAAAAAAAAAGGGTGTTTCAAAAGGCATCCTGAAATCCCGTCCCCCTTTTTATGAATAAATTGTTATTGACTAATTCCTTGAATTTCCTGTATTAACAGTACCAATTAACCTTAATTGAGAAATTAATCATAAAATTATGCAACTTAATTTTTTTTAATATTTCAAACATTTTTTTTTTTTTTTCCTCTTTAAAAGCGATATTTAATCTTAAAAAATCGTTTGTTTTATTTTTTCCTTAGTAATAATTTGAGTAATTTACTCAATAATAAATAATTAATAATAATTTGAGTATTTATAATAATTTGATCATTATTCATAAGAATTATGGTTTTATTATTATTATAGCTTTTTGTTATTTCTGCTTAAATTTTTTGGACAACTTACTGTGCTACTGTAAAAGAAAAAAAATATATTAATATTTATTGACATAATATGACTTTTGCTTTTCAGTCTGATTTCTGCATTTTTGTATAGAAATTATATTTTAAAAACATAACTTTTTACAAAGATATATCTCTTGGGGCTTTCAATTGATTAAAATGTTTTGTATTTAAAATTAACTAACTGATTTGGTACCTTAATTTGTATTTTAAGAAAGAATACCATAAAGTTTACAAAAGTAGGATTGGATTAAATAAACTTTTTTAAAAAAAAATTTTCAGACTAAAAAATAATACATTTGGAAATTTTACATTTGAATTTTTTTATAAATGGCTTATTATCTTAATGAAGTATACTGCTTAAAATTACTGAAGAAGAATAAACTAATTTACATGTTGCTGTTTGCTTGTAATCATACTAGTTCTAAAATTATCTTTACTTTATATTTTAAGAAATGGAGGGGGGGGGGAGTCAATCACACACATGTGAAGTGCATTTTAATCAGATTTTTAGCAGTGAACAATATTTTTATTGAGTGCTACATAAGAAAATGTTTCAATCTATGTAAACTATTTCCATTCCTCTATAAAAAATTTTATTTTTGTATATATTTATATATTAGTACTGAATGGAATGCAAAAATTCATTCTTTTTATGATATTTTGGATTAGATAATAATTTTGTTTCTTTAAAAAAAAGTATGAAAATTATTATGCAATAGTAAATTTCCCTTGAAAATTACAGTTTCAAAATTTTTCCACATTTCAAATTTGATATACCATGAAATACATCTTATAATGTGCACTTTTAATACAAAAAGTAAGATCAAAATTTATTGTTGTGCATTATACGTTGAGTATAAAATTGATGGCTTTAAAAATGAAAAAGAGATGAGCATTAAAAAAATTAGACTTCTATAAAGATTGAAATAATGTTTTTATTTTTAAAAAAAATTACATAATATATATGCACCTGAAAATCTGGCTTTAAGAAGTGTTTGAATGCATCTAAAAATGTTAAAAGTTATATAAACATTTATTATGACTAGCCAATCAAAAATTATTTTGCTGTAAAAGGTATGTTGATTAATAAGTTCTTGCTATTTGCATAAGTTAATAACTATACAAATAAAAGAGGTTGATTCACATGAAACTGGAGTAGGAAATAAATTATTTCTATTTTAATGTATTTCTGTAAGTGAGGTACATTTTCAGTAATGTTTACTATTTTTAATATTGTTTTAACTGTGTTAACTAAAAAAAGTTAAACTTGGAACACTTTTTTTAGGAAGGTGAAATGTCTTGGAATCTTGCTTTGATTTTAATAGGTATATGTTAACAGAGTATTCAGCTGTGCTCATTTCAATTTTTCTCTCTTTTTAATTAAAAAAAAAGAATAATTTTAAGGATTTATTCAATGTTTCATCTCTATAAAACTGTCAAATGGATGTTTCTTTTAAAAATTGTTATTGAATGTTCCTAAATTTTAGGGCATTTTTTGTTAAATTCATATATATAGTTTTTATTATAACTACAAATATCAATCCTATATAAACATATAAAGCAGGGTCTTTGCATGCATCCTGGTCTGATGTTGGTTGAACAAGGACTGTCAGAACAGCAAGTGAGAAAGAAGTGATTTTTGAAATTGTGGCAGATCAGCCTACTACAAGCTCATGAGCGGCAGGCTCTAGCCTTGATGTTCCAAAATCTATTATATGAAAGTAATAAAGAATGAGGTACTGCACTCATACCATTTTCAATTAATCCAACCATTGACTGAAGAAGGTTATCCACACACACACACAGTACTTGCATGTTAACCATTTTTACCAAACAAAAACTGTAAGCAAACAATACAATTTAATAAAGAAAATAATGCATTAGTTGTTACTATTAAATACCATGTGAGATTGCTTGCTGACTAAGTGATTGGCAAGCACCAGTCTTTTTACCATTGTTCATAGTTGATGGGATAACACATAAATATCGATTATTTTTACTGCACAGACTTTGTCTGCTGGCTCCTACAGCAGAATGCAGCATGCTCAAATTTTGCAGCACCTATTGATTTCTCTGACAAAAATACTTTCACTCAAGATGCACTTAATACCAACCGTATCTGGGCATTTGTAAATCAAACTAATCCAGATGTGCTTAAGCAATTCTTCTCCATCATCAGAGATTATCTAATAGGACTACCTTCTGCCAGAATGCCTTGATGTGGAGAAATGCTGGATTTTTCTGTCAAATTTGCTAGATGATATTCCTCCTAACCTTTGGCAGCATATGATGTTCTAGTTCAATGGAGCTTCAGCCTATTTAAGATGGGAGGTATAATACTATCTGGATGTCACTTTTCCAAACTGTTGGTTTGGGCAAAATAGTCCTGTAGTTTGGCCACTTAGATTGATCAATCTATTGTCTTGTTTTCTTATTTGTGACAATCATTGAAAATTATGTTATATGAGAAGCTCATGCAATAAAACCTAAATAGACTTAATCATAAGACCTTTAATTGCTGCTAGTGAGGTTTGCAATTTGTTTATAATATTCCAGGGCATTCACAAATCCCTCCTTCATTCTGTTCTTTTTTGCATCATCATTGGTGGTTTCTTTTTTGCACAATTATCCTAAATATTCATTAAAATTTATTTTATAAGTTTATGTTATTTCTGTATTTTCTCTTCATATCCTTGGTTTTTATATATTGCATCCTGTACTGGGGGGGGGGGGGGCATTTGCTAGTCATTCTTCATCATGTTCCCTTTGATAGAGATTTTTTTGGTTTTATCTGCACTATCACTTCCAAAAGTTGTTCCCATTTTTTCTGATTTTGATATTGGAATATTTTTATATCTGAAAAGTTTTAATTGTGTTTTTCTAACCAATAAAATAAAATTAACATAAAACAAGTGACTTAATTTTAAATCAAACATTGTATTTTATTATGGAAGGAGCTATTTTGATATAACTAGTTATGTTTAAGATATCCTCCCCCCACCCTCTTCCCATTTTCTATTTCTGAATGCAGCAAAATGAAATCTGTATTAATAAGCTATCTAATTCAAAATATTTCCGTTGTTGTTAGTATTCGTACATTTGGAGTCCCATTATAATATCTTAAAATTTCAAGAAATAATTGCTTGATATTTCACTGTATTAGTGTGTATGTGTGTGTGTGTGTGGGTGTGTGTGTGTGTGTGCGTCATGAAGTAAAAAAAGCACACTCATACATTGAAGTTCTATAAGCCATGGGCTGCTTATTAACTCATTGCATGCAAGAAATGTGTTTTTACATTTTTCTACAATCCACCACTAGAGCAGGGATCCTTTAAAAGTATGTTTGCAAAAATACCCACCATACGTATGAGTTTCTGGTGAAATATACCCACACATAATGTGTTAACATCATGTGGGTCTCCTATTTCTCAAATGAAGGGCAGTTACTCAATAAGTTGTCAGAAGTCCCCTAAAGAAATGTTCAGCCAAACTACCTCTACAGCTATCCATAATTGTGGAAAGTTATCTGGAGATCTAGGTGCCAGAACTATTCAGAGTGTTTTGTAAACCTTGTATGAATTATTTTGATCCTGTGATATGGTACATGTAATCCAAGAAAATTCATTGTTTGGTACACATGACTGCAAATTGTATCCAAAGAGCTGAACATAACCATTTCTAGTCAATGATTCTATCAGTTTGGACCAGAAGACTAAGCTCATGCCATATATATACAGCCCATGCCATTATGGAGCCATCACCAGCTTGCACAATGCCTTGTTAATAACTTGAGTCCATGATGTATGCCACACTTAAAACACATGGCCAATTCGCATCAACTGAAATCATGGTTCATCTGACCATGCATTGTTTTTCCAGTCACCAAATGTCCAACCAATATGTTCATGAACCCAGCAGAATCACTGCAACTGTTGGCACAATGTTAGAAAAGACATTTTCAAATCAGTTTTCTGATGCCATATCTCAATTTCAAAAAGCACTTGCTATTTACACATTTCTTCAATGATTTTACTCATATTTGTGTATTACTATCTCATGGTTTTCAGGTGTGCAGATGTATTTATACAAGGGGTGATCAAATGAAAAGGTACGAAACAACACGGTGGGTACAAATATAGACTTTATTCAAAATATACACGATAGGCCTGAGCACAACGATCCCACTGATGAACAAGCCGCAGGATTCCTTGTTCCCAAAATTCCTGTGGCTGTGACGAGACCCAGTCCTTCACAGTGCCCTTGAGTACGTCGTCCGAGTTGAAGCGCTTTCCTTTCAGGTGTTTCTTCAGTAGACCAAACACATGGAAATCGCAGGGCAACATGTCTGGACTGCAGAGCGGATGGTCCAACGTCTCCCATTGGAACTTGTCCAGTTCCATTTGTGTGACTCTGGAGACGTGTGGACGCGCGTTATCATGGAGCAGAACCACACCCTCCGTGAGCAGCCCTGGTCTTTTGTTCTTGATGGACCTGCGTAGGCGTCGGAGTGTCTCACAGTACACATCGGAGTTAATGCTTTTTCTGTGCTCGAGTAATTCCACAAGTAGCGGACCTTGAACATCGAAAAAGACAGTGAGCAACACCTTGCCTGCTGACTTCACGGCTCTGAACTTTTTAGGGAGAGGTGACGACGCATGCTTCCACTGCATGCTGTCCCGCTTTGTCTCTGGCTCGTAGTGATGGCACCAGGTCTCATCACCTGTGACGATCCGCTTAATGAAAGTGGGGTCTTTCTGATACCGAAACAGATGTTGCAGTGCTAGTCCCATACGCAGTTTCTTTTGCTGGTCGGTGAGCTGCTTCGGAACCGAAGCGGCACACACCTTCCGAAATCGCAACCTGTCATGAACAATTGTCCACACGGTTCCATAGCTGCCATCCACCTTCAGTGCCAACATTCGCAATGTGACACGCCGATCACTTCTCACTAAGTCGTCTACCTTGTCGATGAGATCGCTCGTGATGACAGTGTTTGCCTGGCCTGGTCTCTGGTCATCACCCACACTCTCACGGCCTGCACGAAAACGGGCACTCAATTTTTTGACAGACTTGTCAGAGACACATTCCTCCCTGTAAACGGTCACCATCCGCCAATGAAAAGCTGCCAGTTTCTCACCTTCCGCTGTCAGAAATCGGATAACACTTCGCTGCTCCTCAATCGTAGAATTTTGCAACGTGAACGCCATCCTGTCCTCATACGGACTGCAGCATCATTTGGACGCCGCTTTTTATAAGAGCCTTTGCTCTCTCCTGCGCATGCGGGCGCCCGCGCATGATCCGATCCCAGTCAAAGTCTCCAATGGCATCCCGAGATGTCTCGCTGCATTCTCCCATGGCGAAATATGCAAATATTTAACTGTTTCATTTTTATGTCGTTTCGTACCTTTTCATTTGATCACCCCTTGTATAATGCTCAAAATAATTGATTTAGGGAGGATTTATGTATACTGAATGCATGTATTTAAAACAGCATAATCAAGTGTAAATAATTTTCAAAATGACAATTGAGATTACAGGTTATTGGCAATTATTCTTACATAACTTCTTGGATCTTCAGTTGCCATTACAAAAGTGGACATGATGGAATCTGGATAATTTTCAAAAATTCAACAATTTTTTTTTTTTTTTTTTTTTTTTTTTGTAAAGCTGTTTCTACATGTCAAAATTAATTTTTTTATATTTCAAAAAAGTTAGATATACTTATGTATGTTGTTATAATCTTTATAACTTTTCCTTCATTAGGCTCAGAGACAATAGTGAATGCTAAAATCATTCTTAACATAAATTTATCAAAACCTTTCGTTTTATAAAAAAAAATTATTTATTTGTATCCTTACTTTAACATTATTGTACTTCAATCAAGATGCAAAAGGCACTACAGACTCATAAAAAATGTCACTGTCAAATAACATAAAAAATTGTTACTTCCAAAAAGATGTTTCTATTTTTTTTTTTTTTATCTTTGCAATGTCATGTTTTGATTGTTATGCATACTTAATTAATTTTTCCTTTTTGCATTATAAGTAAAATGCTTAGCATTTGTATAATTGTTTCCATTTCTATAACTTTAAAATGTTTTTGAGTTAAATTTTATTTCTGAATCCATAATTTCTGATCTAAAAAGATACATTAATTTTTTTTTAAAGTGTATTATGAACTATTGGGATATTTTTAGTTTTATTAGTATATTTACTTTCATTATCAAATTTATTTCATGTTTATGATATTTTATCATGATTAAAATTTAATTAATTTTTATTTTATATTATATTTGCTTTCTTCAGAAAAGTTGAAAAAGAATTTTATGCAAGTCACATACGTGTAAACAGTGAAAAAGTTCTCAAGAAAGCAACAGTAGTAAGTATAACTGATTTCTGTAAGATTTTTTTTAAATAATTTTCTTGTATTTTCTAAAAATGTGGAGTTCTGTTATATATAATATTTATTTAGTTACTTTTACTTATCATTAGTAAGCAAGATTTTAAGAAATAAAATTTCTATAAATGTGGTATATTAATTGAAATTAATTGTGGTATGTGCATGCTGAAACTGTAAACTCATATTTGTTTTTGTCACTTTATTAAATACTTTCATGTAAATAACTGTAATAATGCAATTTTAGTTATATTCAGTATAATATTTGTATTAATATTTACAATTAATATATTTATTCCAGTTTTCAAATCACTTTTAATAAGAGTTACCTTTTCTGATAAAATGAAGAATAAAAAATTAAAGATATAGATCTGGGTATTATTATGTAAAAAAGTAACTTGATACTTATCTGTTTATAACTAATTATTCAAAAATTTTATTTGATCTTATATGTACATATCCGGAAAAGGTAAAAAGTAGAAATTCAAATTTGACACTGAGCTAAACAATGCCATTATTAAATTACATTTTTATTTATTTATTCTGAGAAGGACTGTTTATTTTAATATAAAATTAGATATTTTTTTTTTAAAAAAAGCATTATTAGAAAAATAGGTTTTGTATCACTTTCAAACTCGAATCTTTTATGTTATTTTTCTTGGGAAGTTTTTCTTTTTCTCTCTTATTTACTATGCGTAATTTTCATCAATTTAGTAACAAAATCCTAAAATTTTAATTGCAAAACTATTTATAATTTGTAGCTGACCCTTATATGCTTAGTACAGTCTTTGTCACCAGCTGATATATTATTTCCATGAAAAGTTTTATATTATATTAATATACATTGTGATTGTATATTATATTATATACAATCTCAATGAACAAATAAATGCAGTATTTTGAATTGTATAAATAAAAGTACAATATTTTCTTTCTCTTTCTGTTTTCACATTTCATTCCCTTTCAGTTTAAATGTAACAGAAAATTGTGTAAATAAATTATTTGAATTAAGAAAAAGTTTGTGCTTTACTGAGAACATGAGGAGCACCTCTGAAATGGTTTAATTATTGTTCTCACTTGTTATAGTTGTTTTTTTTTCTCCTACTTTAGGTTTATCCAGAAGATGAAATAGATCTTATTAAAGGCTATAGTCCGGAAAATTCTCGTTTTCTTCTTGTTGATAGAATTCTTGTTAAATCTATTGGCAAAGTTACGGGAACTGGTAATTACCCTGTAAAAATGCAAGTCTTTAAATCTTTAACTATTGAAAATTACCCTGAACCATGGACAAAGTCAAGTGCAAGAGTTGTAGAGGATGAATGGAAATAAGAAAAGTTGATTTGTTATATTAAAAATATTGCACATATGTATAACTATAGAATAAATTCATTATATTCTTCTGTGTTCTTGTAAGATGAAATTTTACATTTCAGTACAGTTATTTGATAAATATAATAAACGTTATCTTTATTTATCACTTTTGAGTATTTTTATTCATATCTTTACTTTATAAATGGACTTTAGAGTTTCAGTATATATGTATTATTCTGAAATAATATAATCAGAGTTGTATTTACTTTAGATTTCAATTGCAATTATTATCATGCTGAAGTTTTAGAATTTAAATAAATTATGTGTGTTGTTTTTTTAATGAATATATAGATGAAATACATTAAAATGTGTTTAAAAGAAGGAATGAAAATTAAAAGTAATCTTTGCCATTTAAGCATTTAAATTAGAGGAAGAAATCTTGCTTGGGTGATATTTGAAAAGTACATTCTTACATGACCTATATACTCTTTTTTAGCTAAGTATTTGTGTATAAATTTTTTATTATGAAAAATGAATTATTTTGTTAAACATGAGATATGAAGTTTGTTGACAGTAATTTTGTTCCTCTAGGATGAATATTTATTCTTGTTCATGTATGCACCTTTACTAGGAATAAAATATATGAAAGGAAATTGTGTTAGTTTTAATGAAAAATATAAACTAGAAAAATGCAATAAATATGTATAAATATTACCTTGTACATTAAATAATAATAAATTGTACATTTTAAGTGAACTTCAAGAAAGATATAACAGATGAAGACTTATTTACTGTAAAATCCAGCATATAATGCACACATACTTTCTAGATGCATTTTTTTTAAGTTTAGGTTATATTTACTGTTAATGTGTACCTTTATTTATTTTTTTTTGTGTGTGTGCGAAGAAGCCTAAAATGTACGTATGCAATGTTTTTATGTTTTGGAGTCATTTATTTGAGGTATTATTCCAAACTTTAGAAAAAAATCACATACTTCTAGAATTACAACCCTTTGAGTTCATTAGGAATGCCATTCCTTTTAAATAAACAGTAGTTCACTATATGTAGAAGTCTCATTTTTATATACAGCATATAATGTGCATCCATAAATTTTGATCTTATCTTTTGTGTTAAAATGTATGTTGTACTCAGGATTTTACAGTGCATTAAATCGTAGTATGCTCTTTTATATCTGATATAATTTGTACTACTATACTTTATTGCTTATATTTAACAGAAATGAAATACAGATCCTTACAAAAATTAAAGGTGGCAAGTCAGTTTTTCTCTTGCTAAAAAATCCCAAAATCATTTTGTAGAAATTACTAAGTGATTTATAAACAGATGTCAGGAATCTGTTCTCTAATGCAGTGTTTATTTAGTAATAATTTTTGAAAATATAGCACCAGAGCAGTTTTTACATTATCAAGAACTACTAGAATATTTTAGAATAATATAAGCTCTCCAAATAAAAAAAAACGTATAAAAATGGCATGCTATATAATAGAATTAAAACAGAACAATATCACAGATAAAGTAAAAAATAATTTATTTTATGTACAATGTAGTGTATTTAGACAAAACTAGATCCATCGTTTTCTAAACATCCTGGGAGCATAGCACTTCTTTCATTTGAATTCCCACTTTGTTTACCAGATGAAGAAGTACCATCTCTTAATGCAGCTTGCAGACCATTTGTAGGAGTCTGTGCTTGGTTTTTATGATCATGTGATGAACTGTCTGTTATGTGAGATCTGTTTTGATCATGATTGTGATTTGTACAATATGTAGGTCGAGTAGCCATGTAATGACTTTTAGATGTATCAGATTGAAACCCAGATTTATTATCAGTATCAGCACCAGAAAATTTACTATATTGGGTATTTTTCCATAAAATACCACTTGCTGTTGTATTTGCATTCCATCGTTCTTGATGCGGTACAAATTTTGAAGGAGATTTTAAATGTCTATCCTCCATCGGAGTTGCATAAGGAGGTCGTACTGAATAGTTCACATTAACATCTTGTAATTTTGATTCGCACCCATTTCTGTCGGCATGACAACTAGTCAAATCACCTTCACTTTTGCTTTCACATTTTAATTCAGGATATCCTAAGCATCTCATTTTTGACGAAATATTAGATATGTTATTGTTTTTTGGCCTTGTTCCACATTGTGCAGGATTTAAGTAAGTTCTCTGGTAATTGCTAGCATTCGTAAATTTGGAGATGCCTGTTACAGTACTAGACATCAACGACACACTGTTATGATTACTGTTTGTTTCTGATAACAGATCTTCTGATTTAGATCTTAATAGAGGCTGATTTCCATTATGAATGTGATAGCCCACATTTCCATTTCCCAAAGCACTTTCACAGTGTCCATTCATTCTATTTCCATTCTGAGGTCTTCCTAACATTGATTTCATTTCACATTGTAATTTTCTTACACAGTTTTCTTGATGCTGTTCTAATTCTCTTCTTTCTCTAAATAGTCTTCTGTCAATGCGTTCAGCACATTCACTTCGTTCTAGAGCCAGACTTTCTTTCATTTTTTGGTTTAAACTAAACAATTGATCATGAGTCCGTTGCTCAAGATGATTTATTTTTGCTTTTAAATCTTCATTTCTAGAGTCAATATGATCAAAAAGCTCTTTCTTATTGGCATCAAGCTTTTTCTCTACGTGATTAAAGAATGGAGCACAGTAGCACATATATCCTAGACCTCTTGGACCCTAAAATGTGTATAAAGGTTTAGAATTGATATTTTTATCATAAAACAAATTGATTATACCAAGTTTTTTAATGGTATAATCTATATTTAATTTTATAAACCCTAAGTCAAATTATACTTTATAAACATATATTTTCTGAGAGCTGTTTTATTTCTCATTTAAATTGGATTTACCAAAATAGAAAGTGAATTTTTGAGCAGATTTATGGATTAGTTTAATGTATTAGTTTTAAATTAGTGTCGCTAAGTAATATTTTTCATTTGTCTTTCAATGATTGAAGAATTAATTTATTTAATGTCTTCAAATTGAAACAATAGTTTAATTTTGGTCCTGTTTCAATGATTTCTGTTTAATAAAAAATATATGTCTAAAAAAGCACATAATGTGAATTAATTTCAAAAATAAAAAATTTTGAAATTAAAATGTAAAATAAATTTTTTTACCCTTTATTGTAAAATAAACACTTTATTTTTCCTCATTTTAAATTTTGGTTGTAAATTTATGGTCAACCAATGTTGTTTTTGTCTGGTCTTAATGCTGTTAGTAAGATACTGATGCTCATTAAATATATCAAGGCTTAAAGTCCTCAAGTTAGCGTGGTGGGGAAGCTTAGAGAATGGGTACCATCTAGTGTGTCCTCATCATTTCACTGATCAAAACTACGAGATCCATCCCCTATAACTCTCAAAGTATAATAAGCAATCAATTAATTATTTTAAATTCAAATTACCTTTTTGATGTTTCCAGCAAGATCTGCATAATACTGTTCTCCTGATTGTAGAGGTTCTTGTGGAAGTGATTTTAGCTTAAGTGATGGAAAATAATTCATATCTGGATACATATGACAACCATAAGGGCTGATATTGCCTTTCTTTTCTTTATCCGAAAAGTGCACTTTATGATGTTTCTTACTCTGAAGAGAAAAATGAAACCTATCATTGCACAATTTGTATATTACATTAATTAGCAATACATTTTACTCATAAAATTTATCATTTAAAATATAATTTGAATGAAATATGATAGTAAAATTTTTTGAATCTAGTATTATATTCAAACTATCACCAAGTTATGCATGATTGAAAATTATATTCTAAATACAAATGAATTTGGAAATTTTAAGAGTATTCCATATTTAATCCATGGTAAGAAAAACAATTACAGAATAAAATGATGGAGTTTCATTTCTAGTCACTTGACATTTGGAAGAATGTAAGAAATAGTATAATTTTATTTAAAAGTTTTGAGAATAAATTTATTTCACAAGCTTTTCTTTATACAGGTTTTTAATTTAGAAAATCTTGGAATCAAAGTTATTGGTAATTGTCAAATAAATTATTGGTTAATTTTGTAATAAAGGTTTACTTTTTTATGTTTATCCTTTTTTTCTTTTGCTCCACTGTCTTGAGATGTATTACTGTCTTTTTCTCTCTTTTTGGATGACTTTGAATTTTTTTTGGTTTGCTGCTCTACATGAATCAAAGTTACTGGAGGATTATCCATTAATTTCACTACTTCTGTAAATTCTTTTCTTTCAGCAATATCATGAGCCATTTCACCTTGCTGTAAAGTGAAATGAATTATTTATTATATATGTCAAATTTTATTCAAATCATTAGTTTTTCTAAATTATTCTTAATTTATAAATTGTAGTATCAAGGTCGAATCTGAGAAGATTTTGTTATTATAACTTAAAAATAAATTCTTGACAAAATATTGCAGTTATCAATTATTATACTTTTTTTAAAAAGAAATTCCTGTTTTCTGGAGTAATTATAATGTGCTTTTATTATTTTGTGATAAAATCATTAAAAATTTTAATTTTTTATTTACATTATTTCTTATTTTTTGATCACATCCTGCTTCCAATAGGATTCTTGTCAACTTGCTTCTTCCCATTGCAGCTGAAATGTGAAGAGCTGTATCTCCATTCTAAAAAAAATGACAATACATTTTTTTTTTTTGGAAAAAAAATCACGTTAACTGTAAATTTATCTTCTGCAGTTCTATAAATATTTGTTTTAGTTATTTTTATTCTAATAAACGAAAGTTATTTTTAGAATAACGTTATAATGAATAAAGAGAAAGCTGTATGTTGTCATACCTTGTTTGTCTCATTAACATTGCAAAAAGCACTAATAAGAATTCTTAAAACTCCAGCATGGCCATATCTTGCTGCTGTATGAAGTGGAGTATCACCATACTGCTGAAAAAATCAATTTATGCTTTCTTTTACGTATGAAATCGTTAAATAATGTGATATGTACAGCAAAGAGAAAATTTGAAATAAATTTTAAACACCAAACCACAAGGCTATTTTCCCCTCCAGAAACATTACAAAATTTTAAATGTTTTTCCACAATGGAATTTCTAATGGGATTGCATGGATTGGGGTTTTACAACTGCAGACTTTGTATATTCTGCGGGAGCTGGTGTCTCTTTTTAGTGTGGGCACCATATAGGTGGAATACTAATCACAGCAAGTAATTTTGACGCTCAATTTCCTCCCCAGAGGAAGGCACCTGAGCTCGGACAATGCAAGACCATTCATAGGAATTTAGTTTTGCCCAGAAAACCTAAGCCCAACTCAAGGGATCTTTTACGTGCTGCGTAATCATATGACATGGACACTGTCTATTTTCGGCATCATGAAAATCCATCGACTTGGGTTCAGGTTAAATCTGCAACCAAAGGCGTTCTAGGCCAGCGACAAATCAACTGCGCCACCCAGCCGGAACAATGAAGATTACGTGTAATAAAAACTCAATTTGAATTTAAAGGGAGAAAAATTCTGAAATTATAATAATCAGATTTCTTTGACAACTAAAAATCTGATATCTAAATTGGGTTAATATAAAAAATTCTTAGATTTTAAAAGGAACTAATATTTTTAATTTTAAAGCTGATTCCAAACTAATTTTGGTCACCAAAATATAGCTATTCAGTTATAATATTTAAAGAATATACTTACGCTGTTTCTGACATCTGGTTTGCAGGCTGATAAAAGTAAAACTCTGCAGCATTGATTATGCCCATTTTGACAGGCAAGATGTAAAGGTGTGAATCCACCCTTTAAAAAAATCAATTGCTGTTAATAATGAAATTAACTTATGATTTCTTTAAATATCTTCTAAAGACTTTTTTTATTTCAGTCTGGAGGAAATCCAGAATTAGCCTCAATTACATGTAATTTTTAAAAGAAAAACAGATATTCTCTTTAATTTCATAAATTGTTAGATGAATTAATTATATAAGAATCAAATAATATAAAAATTAAATTACATTATGTATTCAGTTTTGTTAAGAAATACAAAACAGCTGCGTGTAAAAATACATACTTTTAGAATGATGTAAAATAATTATGCTACAGTTATTAATTGCTGAAATTTTTAAAATTATATTGAATTATGTATACACAATTTAACTGAATTATATTTTAATTTATATATTAAAATAAGTGATTATAATGCCACCATAAACACTTTTATATTATAAATATTTTATTATAATTTTGTTTTTAAAATTGTAGAATTTTCTCAATTTAAAGTTAATTAAGCTTACATTGTTTTTTATGTAGAAATTAGCTTTGTTTTTGCAAAGAATTTCCAAAGTTCGGCTGAAACCTTTCCAAGCTGCTTCGTGAAGGGCTGTGTTGCCATGCTGTAAAGGGAAAAAAATGCATTTGTTAATTGTATTTTAAAAGTAAACCTTTTTTTTTCATAGTATATTCGTTTGTTTTTCAGTAATATTCATAACAAATATAAATTTCACTTCAAGAAATTATTTTTTTTAAAATATTCAATTATTTATCATGTCTATCATTTAAAATTTATGTAATATTTTACAATATTTTTTACGTACTTATATTAGCAGAATTGTTTATTAATAGTTCATATTTCTTTTTCAAGACAATTGAGAGAAAGGCTCAACTGTTTTAAGGGCTTAAAAAAAGTCTTAGCCCTTAAAATAGTTTAAAAATAGCTTTTTAATTAAACATATGTATGGTTTGGATTAAATTTTTTCCTTTAGCCTATATAGAATTGCTGATTTATATGAAACTATTTTTGTTTTAAATGCAGTCCTATTCCAAAAATTAAAATAAGTATTAAGTGATTATCTAATAATAAACTTAGCTTATTGATTTGCAATTGGTTACTGTATAACATGTCTTTTGTAGCACAGAAACTTCTTATTCTATCGAGTTTCAATTCACAATGTGTGGTCTAGAATATTTCCTTTATGATAATGAAATACTCTAGTTCCACATTTCACTAATAAAATGATAGTAGTAGAGTATTCTTAATAATACAAGGTTGATTCTATTCCTTCTCTCATAATACAGATAATATTTGTTATTGTTAAAATTGGCAAAAACAGAATTTATTATAAAACTAATTTTTAAACAAAATTCTTTTGGTGAAATAAATTTTAAGATATTTCAACTTTGGAAACAATTCTAACGTTCGTGGATTCAATGTAATTAGCGATTTAATTGAAAATTCAAAAAATAAATAAATAAAAGCAGTATGGTAATTAAAGAATTTATCGTAAGTAAAATTTTCTGGCAACGTTTTTAAGTGAGCGGACACGTAAGACTATCTTCAACTTTGTTTCACTGCCTTTTCTTTTTTTCGTCACAAATACTTTGAATTCCTTCAACTGCTACAGTATGACATAACCGTGACATCTTTTTAAACTGCAAAGTTGAAGGGAGTCTATGAAATCATCATCTTGTTTATGAAGGTGTGGTTATAATGTTAATGAAGTCTAATGCTGTGTGCTAATGATTAACGAACATCTTGCAGTGATGTACGTTCCAAAGTTCATTGCTTTTGAAAGCTTAACTACCACCTGTAATGCTGGAATTAGTTGAAACAGCATGATAGCAAAAACTTTTAACATAAAACTTTGCATTCTGAATTTTAATTATGAAATTACCTCAAAATCATAATTAAAAAATGCAATACATTTCTTATAATATTGATAAACTTCTTCTTATAAGTTGAATGGTTGACGGAGTACCTGCTTCTCGCAGGGAAGCTCAAACTCCAGTCTTTGAAAAACTGGGGGTTACATAGGTTCAGCTTTACCTTAGCCCTTTGCTGCCTCAAATGTGTGACTAGATTATATAAAAAATACGATAAGCTAAGAGAATTACATTTGAATGGGTAAATTACATTAAGGTGAGAAACTTCTCCTTGAAATGAATATATATTAAATACTGGTGAAAATATATATATATATAAACTCACGCCCACGAAGGATTTTTAACTCGGTTGTATTCCTAACATATGTACGTAGTTTCAAAATTCATCACAACAAATTTATCTTGATTCATTCTACTAATACTTTACTGTTTTATGGGAAAATTGAGTTGGTAAGGTGAGAAAAATAAAAAACGTGTTTTAGGTAGAAACTTTGAAAAAAATAAAAATAATGTGTTTAACCTCAATTATCAAGAATTTACTATCCATTGTTGATTTTAATTTTATTAATGTTTTATATATATATATTTATTCCAACGTCAATTGATTAAATAAGAACCGATATTTAAAAAAGTGTTTTGCTTATCCCAAAATAATGACTATGTTAGTTATCAAAATAATAATTTTTTTATAACTTAAAGTATATTTTGTTGTTTCAAGCCATTAAAAATATCCTGTTGTATAATTAGTTGTTAAAATGGCATGCTGGGAATAAAAAAAGAATCTTAAAAATATCTTTTACTTGTAATTCTTCCCAAACGAGTTTTTTTTTTTTTGGCATCAATCATTTTTCTGGAATTTTCTTTTCCTTTGTTAGAATTCATTCAAAGTATGTTTGTCATGATGATTTTTTAAAATTTGTTTTATTATTAAAATGAGTGTGAATGATCTTATATTGTTTTTACTGTACACTTTTTTATATTAAAGTGAATGAGATGACGAACATTGGATTAAATTCGAAAATATTATATAGTTTGGTAGAAAATTTTATCACAATTGATTTTGAAATTTAGATAAAACACTCTTTATTAATCCTTTAAAATTTTTATTTTATACATTTTAACCCTTTTTACCATGTTTTTATTAACTCGCTTTCTTGTCTGTCCGGATGGAATTTTGTAATTGATTTTAAATTAACTTCCCGGTGAGCTAGAGACTTGAAATTTGAACCATAGCTCAGAAGTGGACGACAATGCATGAAAATGTGAAAAAAGAAGTCCTAGTCTCGAACCCGGACCCCCGAAGAGGCAGGCCCCGATTGAGACAGAGGCACCGTAACTCCGAAACTTACACGAATATGCACAAACAAAGACCACCTGTCGATAGCACGGGTCGAGTTGCGTCTATGTATACAATTTCGTGGCTCTGGGGTCAAAGAGGGGCCCCCCAGATTACCATATTATTTCATTAACTCGCTTCCTTGTATGTCTGCCCGGGTAAAATTTTGTAATTGATTTTAAACTAACTTCCCGATGAGCTAGAGACTTGAAATTTGGACTGTAGCTCAGAAGTGGATGACAATGCATGAAAATTTAATAAAAAAGAAGTTCTAGTCTGTAACCCGGGTCCCTGATGAGGGTTGTGTGTCTGTCCGGGTGGAATTTTTTAATTGATTTTAAACTAACTTCCCGATGAGCTAGAGACTTGAAATTTGGACCATAGCTCAGAAGTGGATGACAATGCATGAAAATAGTTACAAAAACATGGCACATAAAACAAAACTTATATTAAGAAAATTATTTCTATTTTTTCATTCATTTTCATCATTCTTGGAAGAGATGCAGACGCGAGCCACTGTGATATGATTGTATTGTGAATAATTTGATTCCTTTAAAAACATCCCCCAAAAACTAAACACCTATGAATAGGGTGGGGATGACCGGGTCATCGTTGATCAACTCGCATTGTAAAAACGGATAGATGCTAACACAGTGCAAAAAGATCCCTCGGCATTTAACTCAAGTGCACAAAAATGTCTGCAATAAAGTCATCATCTCAAGAGATTACTTCTGACCGCAGTTACATGTCATAAAGATTGGCATGGGCACCGAGACATCACCACTGAAGCCTAGACATGTGGAAAACCGTTTCCTGAACTGATGAGTCCAGAATCACGTTGATACATACCGATCCCCCTTGAAAAACTCCAAGCTTCTTACTAGCTGGAAGTTTTTCAAGGGGAACTTTTTGTGTGTTCTGAAATAGGATCCCTTGATACATGTAGCATTGTCTGTCTACGTTTTCGTGATATTCCCGACGACTGTGTTCATATTTCTAAGTTTTCAGCACCTTGCTGGAAACCTCGTCCTTTATCGAGATAATACAGCTTATCATCGCTCTCGAATTGTATGCCTGCGGTTCAGTAAACATTGTAAAGATATAGCCTTACTTTTCTGGTCATCTACGTCTCCTGATCTCAATTCCAATGGGAGCATCTGAGATGCCAACGACAGAGATATTCAACCCTCTGACCAGTGGCATAACGGAGAACATTAGGGCCCCCCTGCAAAGTCAGGTTTGGGGCCCCAAGCCGTATCTTACAAAGGATTGCAAAACCATGTATACTTGGTATCAGTAAGGCTTTGGGCCTTCTAGAACCCTGTGCCTCTGCGATGCGGGGATGTACGTTGCGCCACTGCCTCTGACTCTGCTCTTTCAAATTTTTGTTAGCTGTGGGGGGATTATTCAGAAACTATGAATCTGTATTTCTAAACTCTTCGGGTGCCTTGCCCACTCCATGATGCGGGACGAACAGTTGCCATTATCAAGGCAAAAAGTGGAATACACAAGGGGAAGTTAGAGGTTCACCCCCTCCCTCCTTAGACCAAAAAATTTTTAATTTTTACCACAGAGAATATTTTTTGGCACTTTCGTCTACTTATTTTTCAGAATGTAGCCCCCCCCCCCCATAAGAGCGGTCTGTGTGCGCCACTGGCAAAATATGATGCTACGTAAAAAAAAGAAAACGTGGAAAGCCACGCGATAGAAGTAAAACCTCTTTGGCGACGTTGGCCGTAAATGCAGGAATACATCTAATGATATTAAACTGCTGAGAGAACTTACTTTAATCAAATAAAATTCGAACTTTATTTATTGTATGAAAATATTTTTATTCAATTTTCTGCATCATCATTTTCCAAGAAAGAAACAATAGGTGTGTGGTAACCGAAGTAGGATATAAAAATCCTCGATTGTAGTCAATCAAGAAAATGTGAGAAAACTGCATCAATCGTGGTTCCGTATACTCTTTTTTCCTTCTCTAGAATCAGTATTCATTGCCAAATTCAGTGTCTGTTTCAAGAATTCAATGAGTAGCTTTGCTTCTTCTGAAGCAAAATTAACATCAAAGTCTCCAGTTAAGATAATCGGCTTTTAATCATAATCGGATCCAATGATTGCAGCAGTCTCTGATGTGTACAGCACTAAAACTTTATGGATAAAGATGATAAAAGCTGCGGTAGAACTACCTGGTGATATATAGACTTTCGCCTGGATTTGCTGCTAGTTTTGCTTTTTTTTTTTCTTTTTTTTTTTTTTTTTTCCTTTCACGAAACTTTTTTCCACTTTTTGCATTTGCTCTAGGCATTCTGATCAGAATTAATTTTAATTCAATGGAAATTAATGCAACACTCACAGAAGTCACTGTGTTTGTTTACAAGACGCTATCCGTAGTGATTCTTGGGTGAACGTTAGTGACATATACACAATGTCCCAGACACTCCCGTAACGGGTGAGTGAGTGAGTGAATATTAACGCTTCACTGTTCAGCTACACGAATGCTTTTGGGGACGGTCCGCGTAATTTTGAACCATGGTCAAGTGACGCGGACGACACCTGAGCTGGCACCCCCTCTCCTAACTACCACACCACACCAACGGGAGGACGTTTGAGCTCTCGACAGATTTAATGTGCATCGCTCCCCTACACGGTGGGTCTTCAGGGGTATTGGAATCGAACTCATGACATGCTAGCCCTGATCAGATGCCTAGACCACTCGGCTATCGCGGCCACCTCCCGTAACGGGAAGAGCGATATAATGGTAATACTTTGGGTGCGTTTATTCGTTGAAAATGGTACGTTTTTATTTCATAAAATCTACGAAAATACGCCACACGAGTTCGTTACGAGTAGCATACTCACTTAATATCTCCAATACCTAAGCGCCTTCAGTCCAAATGCAAGATGCCCCACTCCATACCACCTTAGGAATCGTCCAACTTTTTCACGGATATGACGTAAGTCACGTGGTAGTCACCCCCCCCCCCCGCCGTTCTCTTTTCCTCCCGCTCACTATCTCCTCCCATGACGACGTTTCGGGGAGATGGGAGGAATCACTACTTCCGTTCGCTTTTTCACTGTTACGCAAAACTGGGCAAATTTCCCATTCACTCCGTGAGCAAAGAAGTTTTACTTCAACTAGACAATTATCTCTAACTCAATGCTTCAATATACACACACAATTGCATGCAGTGTATTATTGTAAAATTTAAATTTTCTAAATACCTCTAACTGGAAAACCTTAAAACAACAGAATGTTAAAAAAGAAATTCTATAGTTTCTAAACTATAGAAGTACAGTCGGATCCCGATATACCGAACCCCTATTCAACGAATTTCGTGATTTAACGAATTTTTCTCTTGATCCGATTGAAATGAAGTCAAAAATCCCTATTTAACGAATAATAAACTCAGAACAAATTATTTCAACGGCTAAAAAACATTTCTTTTATTAGTTTGTAATAGAAAAAAACTGGATTTTTTACAAATGACAAAACCTTCTTTCCGGAATAGAAGACTTTTCTTGTAAGCTGTAAATTTCGACAGGAAAGGGAGCAGACCATTATTAGACTTTACAGATGCAGATGAGTCATGAGTGTAACGAATCGTGAGAGTTTTGCATAGGGCAGGAAATTCCTTTCACATGTCTCATACCACTGCACAACGCAGGGGATATTTTAAGATTTTAACAATTATTTTACTTTTGATGATGGATTGCCTATCTGTGCTACTGAAGTTGTGAAAATTGTTGAGTTGTCGGAGCCAATGAATAGCGAATCTGATGCAGAAATTGATAATAAATCTCCTGTCAAAATTCTTACATTTTCTAATGCATTACATTGTTTGAAAACTGAAAACATACCTTATGCAGCAGGATGTAAATGACGCTGTATTTTCTTCTCTGCATAAATTTAAAAAATAACTCTTTCGTGCCAAGGACACCAAATATAATCTCGCCAAAATTAACTCATCATCAATAATCTCCTTCGTCTTTGGCTACCAACACAACTGCAATAGCTCTTTTTGTCAAAGTGCTTTTCCTCTTCTATTCAAGGTAAATTTTTAAAAAAACTGTGATCCCCGCGCGGGTGGTGACCGGAGTAGAATAGTCCCAACGTAAGTTCATGCGTGTCGTAAAAGGCAACAAAAATGATTAGAAGTTCAACCTCCCGGGGCTCTGGCAACCCTCGATTATGACAAGTACAATATATTGTGATATTAATAATGCTACCGCGTCCGGGGTAGCCGACGCGTTGTGTTCTGTTGTTCGGGAACACTCCGAGAAGTATGCTACGAGGACACTGAATATTCTTCAACTCAACGTTAATGGAACGCAGAGGAAAATCGACGAACTATCCTGTCTCCTTCATGACAACAATGTTCATGTTACTTGTCTTCAAGAGACTAAACTCAATCCCAATTTGAATCTCAAGATCAAGGGATATACAGAATTAAGGAGAGACCGAACGATAAGCACTGGAGGTGGCATGGCATTTCTGATCAAAACCCCAACAATCAAGTACTTCAAGGTTTTATCATCTAGCACCTTACAACTTTGCCCTTTGTCATGCACGACAACAACAACAACTCTTTCGTGTCAAAAATCAAAAAGATTATCAAAAATCTATTAGTCAGTATTTTAAAATTTCTAATGAACTGGTGCGTAATAATTCACACATTTTTTTAGTTGTTGAATGAAAAGTGTACAATTTCTAACTACGGATATTTTTTGTGTGGTTGCTTATTATAGAATTTCCAAAAGGGAAGTACAAAAAATTTATATTTTCTTTGGACCCCGAATTAACGAACAAAATGTTCGGTCCCAATGAATTCGTTAAATCGGGGTTCGACTGTATTTTTAAAAAGTTTATTTCTTTCCAAAAAAATCCATTCTACCTCCTCCTTTTTAACTTTTTTTAAAAATAATAATAAAGCAAGTTCAATCGGATTGGGTCATGCATTTAGATATCAAAAACGATTACGAACCAGTTCGTCCTGAGTATCGACATGGCATCCATTTTTAAGCAGGAGTTTCACCACTTCTTCATGACCTTCGGTGGCCGCTTGATGCAGAGGACTGTAGCCAGCCTGGAAACAAAAATAAAACAATAAAACTATGGATCACGTCACGCAAATCTATATACACACGTCTGCCCTACAAATCATTCGAGACAGCTTCGTCTCAAAATCAAGCGTTCTTTTTTTCATTTTTATGTATCTCAAAAAATAAATAAGTGAAAAAGATACCATGGAATTTCTTATGCTATGATTATACCTGAGTAAATAGGATTGCGATGTGACCTTTGACAAACTGTAAATATTGACAAAGAAATTAGTACTTTATTTGGATGTAGTCAAATAGTACATTTTGAATGAGAACTTTTTCTTTTTAAATGTATTGAGTGGATGAAGAGGATTATATTTTTGGATGCCTTATCTTGTAAGGATTTGAAAATACACAAAAAGTATACTTATTTTGTTCTTATCTGTGACAAGCGATAAAAAAAAAGTATATTAATAATTTTTTTTTCTGAGAGATACTTTTTTTTAACTTATTGTTATTTGTCCAGAAAAATTTTAATTTATGTATTATTATTTTCATCCATATATTTTAGTTTTTTATATTATACTAGTGTGGTAGTTTTTTGGACAGTACAAAAAGTATGTTTTGAAATCCTTTTTAAAAATTCTGATTGTGCAAATTATATTTTTATGGTTGCGATAATTGGAAAAAGTTACAAATTTCGTTGTTAATTCTTCCAAAAAAATTTACAACGATGAAAAGTAGAAAAAAAATTTGTGTGATTGCTATAACTCTGTAATTCTAAATTAATATTTTGTCAATTCAAAAATTCATATTAAATTATTTTTATGAAGGAAAGTCTTTAAATAATTATGTTTGGAATAGAGCTTTCATGAAGATATAAATATTTTTAGACATTTTTAAATTTATAATAGCCACATGTTTCCTCTCATTTTTTTATAAATTGAAATTTTTTTTTCCGATTACATGAAAAGATTTGATCATCACCTGCAATAAAATAATAAAAAATATTTACATTTCCAATCAGGAAATAAAACCTAAGTACTCCAAGGTCGTTATGCTTTTCTTTACAGAAATGTAAATGTTTTCTTAATCATTCAACAACTTTTTGCTTTGATTTCTTTTTAAATCACTGATTACTCACACACAAACACGCTGTGGATAGTAAAAATAAATGTATTTTTTTAAAGGACCATCATTTTTAAGTTGAAGAAAATATTTTGATTTTAAAAGCTGAGAAAATAATATTTCTTCTGATGGAAAAATTGGTCGGATAACAAAATGAAAATTCTGAAGGTGTATAGCAGGTTTAAAGTTTGCAGTACATCAAGTTTAAAGAATAAGCATTCAAGATAAAATCATAGTGGTTGGGGAAACTTAACATTATTTTAGTGTCAGCACAAGCATTAGTTCTTCATGCTGTTGGGTATCAAAATTTTGTCTTTTTCCATAAATATTAAGTAGCCTTATGGTCAGTGCCAGTTTATCCATTGGACGCTTTATCCAGGGGCCCGAAGAGGCTCAGAAGAGCCCGGATAATCTGGACTTAACCAGATTTTCTGGTTATAAATTCCGATCCTCCAGTGCCAAGGCGGCATGTAGATTTTCTGCGCCCAGGGCCCGAAATAAGCTTTAGTCGGCACTGCGTATGGTCAAGAGCACATTGTATAATCATTAAGTTGAGGGCCGATGTTGCACTAATTCCTTCGATAAACCACCACTAAATCCCGAGTGTAATGTTAATCCTGCGGAGTTTCTTATTTTTTTATTTAAATCTAGGTCATGTATGCTATAAAATGCATTGAATGAACGGGGGGGAAAAAGAATGTTTCTCTAGTTTTCAGATTATTTTTCTGATTTTTGCAAGCTTTTTAAATATTTATTTAAAAAATGAAAGTTCACATCTGGTGAATTAAGCCGAACATAAACATATTTTCAATTATCGGATATAAAAATATACCCAAAGAAACTTTCCTTTTTAAAGCTCTTTCAAATACATATACTTAAAAAAAATTAACTATTTTTCTTGTGAATAGTTAGAAAAGTTCGCATTGCAAATTTGGAAAGAGGGTGAAGAAAACAGGTAACTCCTTTTTGTGAAAGGATACTTAGAAATTTCCTTTGTGTCCCATTGGTGAATGGTGATTTATGACTCGTTTGGTGGGGTTGTGTAGGAGAATTTGTTGGGGTATTCAGTGGATTTCTGGAAAAAAAGCTTTATTTAAAACTTCGTCGTTTTCTTAGAAAATTTGTTTCTTTTTGCAAAGAAGTTTGCTAACTAAATTTATTCGTGCAATCATTGAAGATAAATGTTAAAAATCATTTATTTCTTCCTTAAATATGCCTTTAAAAAATATTTACTCCGTATAATTATTTCAGAAGCCGTTATAAATGTATAATTTACAATTTTTAAAAATTTCTTGCACATTCTGGAAAGACGGAGTTGATGTGATTATACAAAGTTTTTTACATAGATTATCATTTTGCAATAATAGTAATATGATCCACACTTTAACTTGGTATGTAAATTAGAAAAAGGGGGCGCAGTGCAAATGTTATCCTCGTCACTTCATCATGCCTCAGAATTACAAGGTTCGTCAGTAGCTTTCGTGATGCTACTAATCGTGACTTTATTGAACAATAAATCCACAAATATTAAACTGAATTATGTTCATAAAAGGCGATTTTAAAAAATTCTGCAAAAATAATGTTTGGATTTGAAAATTACGTTAAAGCTTTTTAAAATCATTTTTTGTCTGTTGTATGTTTCTCCTTAATTTGATCATTTAGGATTTACGATACAAAATTTTGAAAAAAAACTCGGGTTTTACTTATTTATTCTATATTTAATTAAATTGTATTAACAAAATTCATCTAATACAAAACCAGCAGAATTGAGAATGTAAAAAGGCTCTCGAATATTTTTAGAATAAGGAATCTAAATTTTGATTATTTATGTATCATATCATACAACTTCAGAATATACGGTACAGTGAAGTAATACTTTACATTACATGCAAGTTTAGTTTTAAAAACGAAAATTGTCTGTATTTGTGTGTGTGGAACGAAGAATAACCACAGAATATTTTTAATTCCAATTCAATGTATCCTTTTTATATTTAACTGCAATAAAAGCCGAGAAACTCTTATCGCCAAATCTTTTTCATACTATCAGCTTAGTCAGTAGAAAACAAATCAGTTCAAACTGTAAATGATAATGGTTCTCTGTGACAGATTTTTATCATTATATATTACCTTAATCTCGTTAAATCATGCTGTGCGAATAGACATTTATCCTACTTTATGTTTTTAGAAAATGGAATCTAACTATATTTTATTTCACTCAACTGTAGGTTGTTTGATTGTAGATGATTTTTTCAAAACTGCATTAAAAGGCAGATTAAATTCTAAAGTTTTCAAAATTAAAAAAAATCACTCTAGAATTACCATTTCAAGCAGATAAAGCGTTTAATTTATGACATAGCTTCTTATAAATAGGAAACAATGCCCACATGAAAGAGAAATATATAATTATAAGGATAACTTTAAGTGTTCATTATTATATCTGTATATCTCGAATGTATACGTAATGTTTTAAATATATTTCGTATTGCATTGAAATGAAAAATTAAAATTCGATTTATGGAAAAAAATTTAAGAACTTCATGATTATTAGACATAATTGTGTAAAAATTATAATTCACATAATTTTACATTAGATGTATAGAGCGGATTTTAAAACAATTTGTCACTCTACCAAATGGAAACTGTAAATTTGACAATATTTCATTCTAACAGACAATTGTGCTCAAATAGATAATATACAATTTAGTATTTTCATTGTGAGCCTGAAAGCTGCAAATAACGTACTCATTGAAAACGAACCATTACAAAGGAAGCAAGCTGGAGCAGATGGTAAATGCAGTTTCCTTTCCAAATGGCCAGATGCAAAGCAAAAGCAGATGAAAAGCCGGCTCGCGAATCGTAAACGCGCGTGCATGTTTAAAAAATTTAAATAATAATATATAGGATGGCACCCTACATATAGGAGCGAGGTTACTTCCGAGTTTTCCGTTACTTGAATTGTTTCCGGAAGTATGTTCCACTTTAAATTTGTGGAAAGTGTTTATCGTGAATGTTTGCCTCGAGTGAGAATTCAGTTTTCTTTCTTTTCTAATTCTTTCCCCTCTCTCTCTATATATATATATTTAAAAAGTTTTCCATGATGCTGTAATAAATTTAATAAGATGAGAAGATGAAGACTTGACATTTATAATTTTTTTTTTTTCCTGCTTACAATATGTTACAAAGAATAGAATTACATAATAAAGTAAATTACAGTTTTATAATTTGAACATGAGTATTAACAGTTGTATAATTTGTACAATGGGTACCGTAAGGCATCCAGGGGGTACCCGCCTAGTTAAAAATAAAAAATTTATACAAATAATTTTTTTAAAAAAATTCTTCATTTTTTTTTTTTTTTTTTTTTTTTTTTTTTTTTTTCGTATTATTTTATTTCTAATTCTTTATCACTATATTCCTCCCTTTCAGAAAAAAATTATTTGAAATAAACGAATTTATGCTAATAAAAAAAGGCAGAGTATGTTTGTAAAAGAATATTAAGCGTTTATTTATGTATTAAAACAATAAAATTAAGTTCCTGCTTTTAAAATAATTAAAATTTTAGCCTTTTTTGAAAAATTATAAGCATATATTTAAATAAAATATATTAACATTACACATTATAACAAAAGTTTAAGTTTCAACATGAACTTTTCTGCACTCTGAAAGAAAAAGGTATTTTTGTATATTTATTTCACACAACTTAAAGAATGGTACAACAAGATCCAAAACTTGTTTGGAAAATTGAAACCTCAGCCTATACAGATCTAGCTACCGTTAAACTGCCTTTAATTTCCACAATGTATCTTCTTAACCATGCTACTGGTATCGTTTTCTGGCAAGGAAAAGAAAGTGCATGAAGTGTAGTTATTCCAGGTACGTTTCGCTGACAAAGACACAGTGTTTTGAAGCAGCCAAACGACAACTCCACCCAAGCAATTGTGCCATTAATTTCAAGAAAGGGGAGGGATGAGAAGAGACTACTCACGTCTTTATAACGTGCCCTGACCTGCGTGCGCATTTTTTCCTTCTTGCGCTATCAAATGATATTCTTCAACCTTTATCTCCAGTCAGAAGAGAACTCTCCACCATTTTTCATGGCCATATAAAGTGAGAATTAATCTCACCACGACAAGTACTAAATTCTCCTAATGTACTTTTCTTCTATCCCCCTAGCATATCTGAGGGATTGATTATGTTCTTGCTATTTTATTCCTAACCAATAAAAGCTTTTATTTTTTAGGGCAGGGATTTGTGTTATTCTTTTTTCTGTTACTTTTCATCTGATTCTATTCTTTGTTTTCTATGCAGAAAAAAAGACATTAATTTTTTTTAAAAGTGTTATGGGGATTTTGACATTACTGTAAGCCGTCTTAGTGTGATTGATAGGAGTTTAAAACTCTATTTTTGTCGATTTCATTCTTGTTCTGAATGCAAAGGATTTATTTTGAACCTCAAAAGAATGAAGATATACTAAAATGATGGAACCTTTCGCTGATAAGCTTAACACAAAAGCCTGCTCTCAGATTCAAAGTTGAGAAAAATAGAATGAACAACATTTCTACGTCACATTAATGGACATAAAGTCAAGATGGAATTTTTCGGTCACACAAAGACTTCTTGAAAAACCACTCTTATCTAACAGTTCCTTTTTAATAAAATAACATTCTTAGCAAATTTAATTGCAATCTAAAGAAACGGAGGAAAATCAACCTATTAAAGAGGAGCTTCACTTAAAATTTAAACGTTTAAAGATAAAAAATAATCACACGTCATTCTTATATAGTTTAAAATCATTTTCAAAGTTATCACTAATAAAATAATTTAAGCTTACTCATAAAATATATAAATATTAAGGTAATTACGTTTAAAATTTACAGATTCTTCAGAAACATTAATCAACATTCCTTTTGTATTTTTATAGTTATAATTCAATATTTTGGTTTAAAATAATTTTAGTATATTTCCAGAAGTTTAGCAAACAGAGAGAGATACGTTTCTAATGTTTACTTTAAGCCATTAAAGCTCTATTTTGTCTTCAATACTACATCCTACGCAGAGGCGTAGTTGGGAGTAGGCAAGGGTACATCTGTTTCCGGGTGCAGCATCTGGGGGGGGGGGGTGCCAAACTGACTCGAAATGAAGTACTTTTAATTCTGTAACTATGTATTCTTATTTCTTGGTTTTATTCTCCATAATGCAAATATATCTTCAAAGTGTCATTGTTGCCTTGATTGTTTTATTTTTTAAAACTATTTCCATAACTAATAATTGCCATGAAATATAAGTTTTTTCAAGTTATAAAACTCAAAAAAAATTTCAGGACAGCATGATGCCATGAATGTCCATGATGCTCTTATGACTTAAAAACCTTTCAGGATGTAGCACTGAAAGCCCTAATTACGCTTTTGATCCACAGTATTAAATACATTATATACTTCCATAAATCTAAAATACAGTTCTAAAGCACAGTTTACTATGCTCAACCAATTAACCACGAATAATAAAAACGTTTGACTCTCTCAGATGCTCTCGACATATGTGGTTGATCTAAAAATACATCTTGATGAAAGACAGACTGCGACAGTTGCTTTGAAATTGTATGCTTCAACAGAAAAGAACTACTCTGACAATTGAGTATTAGAAATCGGTGAATACTAATTACAACTTTTACTTCCCTTTAATATGCTCTGATATTAGATCTTAGTGAGTGTGGTAAAATAAGTGAATATGATGTTTCTCTTCAATTGTTGAAGATATGTTATCTCCAAGAAGGCGATTTAACTTCATTCAGATCCGTTTCAACAATTATTTAATAAAGCGGAAAAGAAAGTACAAATAAAAAGAATTGATCCGTCTGAAACCATTTTCATTTTTAAAAATATGGATATGTTTTTAAAACTAGCAGTGAGTTCCCCAAACATAAAAATGTATCGATGTGCGTGTAATATCTATCTTTTATGGTTGATAATTCAGAGAAAATAGACTACTTTTAAAAACAAGCACAACTGTGGATTAATACCTAACCTGATTTTCATACTTAGTTTGATATTTTCTAATAAATTTGTTTTTTGTTTACTGAAAAAACAGCGAACATTAAGGGTATAAATATCTAAACACGTTTCTTCTATCACTTCATTCAACATTGGCTTGGGCAATGAATTTGCAAGATTTAGAACATCATTTTACCAGTGGAATGCACTGTTTACGTCCAAAGAGCGGGCTATTTCAAGATTAATAGTTTAATATCAAAATATTAACATGAAACATCAATAGAAAAAAACAATTCACGAATTTCTGTCGCCAAGTAAATTGGCATTTAAATTTAGCACACGTCATTTGGAGAATCACATCCATTAAATACTTTTGACAAGCGGTAGCAGCTAATTCAAGGTTTTCTATGTTGGCCAAAATACTTTGTTTCGAGAAATAAATAAATGAGTTGCGTCGTATAGGCCGCGATAACGACTCAACTCCACATCATTCGTTGAATTTCAATTGCAAATGTCCATTCTATTTTCGTTCTATCATTATCTATAAAAAAATCGTCTGTAATAATTCTCAACAGAATATCGCTCTAGTTTAGAGAAAGATATTTATGGACGCACCCAGAGATAATGGCAACAGTTATTAATCAAAACTTTCCAAACAAAGCAGATGGTTTTAGTTTAGAGGGTGGACCTCGATTTTACCTTCTACTCAATTTAGATCAGTACGAAAAAAGAGTAATGGAATGAAGTGATTAACAAGATGTTAAAAACCATTTTCAGCTAGAGGATCTTCAATTAAATGATCGAACGTAATGAAATTTGACCGCAGATGATTAACACGAGAAATCAGTAGATGGCAAAAAAAAGTAGATATATTGTCTTAACAGAATCTGCCCCTGATTTAGGTAATATAAATACTGAAAGTTTTACACATCAGGATTTCATAATAAAAAGATTTAACGATTAATTAATAAGATTGATGATGTTTTATCTATTGATTAATCTCGTAAAATGCCTATGGCTATTAATCTACGAGATCTTCGGGTTTTTCTTTAAGTCCTAAATTAATTGCGAAATCTAGAGCTTGGAAACAATTGCTTAAATAAAAGTACAAGAATTTCACTTTTGATAACTTCACCAAATTTTATAAAATTGTGATTTTAAGCAAATGAATTTCTAACTTATATATATTCTAAAAGAGATATCTGCCTAATTAGAAACTATATCATCCTTATAATTATATAAAATGGTGTATCAATAAATAACTAAACTTTGTGTTTGAAAATGGGGAGTAATATAAAATATATTGTGAAATTTATCTTCATTTATTTGATAATGAACATATATAATTTTTTTCAGAATAAAAGAACTTGAATATCGTATTAGATAAACTAAAATGGAACTTTTGTAGCTAGCCTTTTTTTTAAATCGGTTATCCTATTTTTTTCAGTTACCATATATTGTTTTCGGTGTATAACGTGCTCCTACACTTTCAAACTGCATTTTTTAGTTTTTAGGTGTATTCATCGTATGACGCGCAACCTTTTTTCTCGCCATGTACATATCTTTTGACAAAAACAGTTCACATAAAAACAACAGGACATGAAGTATCTTACTTCACCGTAGAGCTTTACTACTTAGCAGACAGTACAACACTAAAACCCATGGTTATTTTAAAAAGAAAACCTATGCCGAAATCTAGTTTTCCGAAAGATGTTTTCATTCATGTGCACGAGAAAAATGGATGGACGAAAACGTTGTAAAATTGTACATAACAAGTGTTTGACGAAATGCTCCAGGTGCCTTAAAGAATCCAGAAAGTCTTTTAGTTTGGGACATGTTCAGATCTCATCGAACGAATAAAACGAAGAAATTGCTTACAGAATGCAGTACAGACATAAGTTATTCTAGACGAGTGATCACCAGTAGTATAGCACAGTGGTCTTCAAACTGCGTTCCACGGAACCCTGGGGTTCCATGAAGCATACCCAAGGATTCTACGAGCCAAAATGAAAATTCGAACAGAAAATTATTAATGTATATACAAAATAAATTCACATTCAGACACCTAGAGCCCACATTAGTCTTATCAATGAGTAAGTTACAAGAATACTTTATTAAAAAATTTTAATAGCAAACATAACATTTTTTAAATTTTCTTTACATGAAGTAACGATAACATGTTGATCTACTTTAAGTATTCTTCTAAGGTGGAATGGGTTCCCCAAAAACGCATTTATAGTTTTAAGGGTTCAGTGAGCCGATAAAGTTTGAAGACCACTATAGTACAGCCTTTACAAATGTGTATATACCAATAAACAATTTAAAGCAAATTTAAAATTGCAGTGGAATATGTGAATGGTAGATGATGGGGAAAAACACATTTGCAAAAGCAAGCCGAATACATATTTAGAAATCTAATTTTCATATGCTCATCTTTTTTTATTTTTAAAGTTCTGTTTTTTAAGCCCGGCGTATTGCGCGCACCCAGATATTTCGATCTTTTTTATGTTAAAAATGCACATTATAAGCCGGAATATACGATACATATATATATTAACCCTTACATATTTAGAGATATGTCTATTGTCAAATGATGTTTGAATTGTTACTTCCCCTACTCATTCAGAAATCAGTTTAAACACCATAGACATGAAAAAAAAAACAATCTGTTAACGTATTCATGCCCTTCACGATTGTATAATTTAAAATAAATTTCATTATATCAATAAACTGATTTCAAATGATGCGCTTATTTATAAAATTGATGTTCTTATGATGAAAAGTTTTAAAAAATCATATAACTTACAGATTTTATTGGAAAAATTCATAAATTATACGTATTTTTTTCAAAATTTTATGAATGGAGCCATTTTTTTCACATTTGATAATAAGAGTTCTATGCAAAAGCTAGGTCTAAGAAAAGTATATCTAATATGTGATTGAAAAATTCCTATAACATACTATTGTTCTGAAAAAAATAATTAAGATACCTATAACAAAGCAAGTAATGATAAAATAGAATAAAAACTGACTGTGAATTGATAAACTTTCTAATAAATGTTCATTCATTTAAATATAAGCCAGTGGACAAAAATAAACCTTTAAGGTAACAAAAGTTAATAATACTTACGGCATCTAAGGCATTAATTTTGGCACCACCTTCTATCAAGGCTTTCACAATTGCTACATGTCCATTAGCTGAAGCTAAATGAAGAGCTGTTCTGCCTTCCTGTAAAATTAAGATAAAACATGCTGAGTAATATTAAAAACACATTAAACCTCATAACAGTTTAAAACGATTCCTGTATTTAGAGAATAGGTTTCTTCTCTGCGTTCTATCTTAAAAATTCTTTTTTAACAGATAAAATCAACGACAAAGAAGTGAAAATTTGCTTTCAAAATGATTAACACGGGCATTCTTTTTATATAAGCATTATTTACGTCTGGGATATGCCCAGATAATCTTGGTTTTTAGTGTTGTCCGAGACAATGTCCTAATTTGTAAAATGTCCGGGATTTCGATAATTTTTTACTGACGAGGAGTTTTTTTTTATTTTAAGCCTATATGTTCACATAGCGTTTTTAAACATCCACTTACAGCTGTGCACATTCATAAATGTAGTTCTGAAATTTATTGAAAGCTAGTTCTATCACAGCGGCAGAAGCATTTCAGACAAATTCTGAAATAATTTGTCAACTTTAGGAAAGAAAAACTCACAAATTAATAAAATTTTTTGCCAAAGAATTGCCATGCATTCTAAAAGAAATAATGATATTCAGGAACAAAAATTCTTCTCAAGTATAGACAATTTTTATAATTCTAGTATTCCTTGCGTAAAGTTATGGAGAACCAATTTTGATATAATTCTAGTAAGTTTCAATTATAATTCGAATGACAGATAATAATGCTATTAAAAAGATACTACAATTCAAGGTCACTGGGATTCGGAAGCGTGGAAGACCAAGGTTGAGATAAACGGATTCAGTGGAATTAGACTTTAAGATTATAAATGAGAAAACTATAACGAGGGTGGATGAGAGGTCACTGTGGAGGAAACTTCAAAGGAAGACACTGGCCCACAAGGGGCTGTCTTGCCAGATATGATGGTTTGTAAGTTTCAATGGATAAATTTGCAAACTGGAATTGCTTGGCTTGATTAGAAGAGAATGCACAAGTTTTGTTAGCGTAATTATAAAAAAACTCCAAAATATTAATGTTTTATTTCAAGGATGGGCAGACTTTTCCAGGGTACGGACTATTTCTAATTTTTTTCAAGGTGTTGCGGTCCACCCAGTAACGTAGGCGCCATGAGCTAAAAAAAAGTCTACAATACAGTTGGACCTCCATTTTATGAACCTTGTAATGTTCTCGCCTGAATGCCTAAAGGTGTGGGAGGATTAGAAGGAACACTAGCCATAATTCAACTAAACAATCTAGTTTATTCACAATATTAATCACAACACAAATTCAATCGATCCAATCTAAGAGATACACCCAGTTAATAACTATGTAGACAAATAACGAGTATGCGAGATATGAGAAGAATTTAATACTGAAGCACTTACTCAAGGCAATAGCTCCGACTTCTAAGCTATTTAATCTAGATTCTATCTCAAGTGACAATTCGTCACCCTAAGTAATTCAACTATCAAATATTAAATATCCGCGATTCACCTTCAATTTGATTAATCTCTGCTCCGATAGCAGTCTATCCTACCTCTCTCTAACCTGAAAACCTAGACTACATATAGTAGTCTTAGTTTAGCTATTCATGTGTCTTCTTCGCGAAGAGGAGGAGTTTTATAATAAAACAATTTTTAAAGACCATAAATTCCCCCAAAAGACTATTGGTAGAAGGAACGCGGTTAGAACCGTCACAACCTCTATCTTACGAATTTCTCTATTTAGCGAACTTTTTCATGTAACCAAGAATATCTTACGATTTTCTTCGTATAATAACCTCCAAATAGCAAAGTGTAATTTCTGTTTAACGAAATTTTCTCTTGTGATTCGATTTTTTCCCTCCGTATGTTTAAAATATTTCTGGACCTTTATATGATGAAATGATCATTAGGTTTTAGTGAAGGCGGTCCCCCCAAAACGTCTTGGTGGTCGATCGCGATCGACTTAATGCTCACCCCGGTTTTATTTGATTAGCGAACAAGTTGTTAAATCAGGTAATTCAAAACCAAAGGATAGTTTGCTGTTCAAGTTCTGAAAAAGTAGCAGATACTACTGAAGAGACATGGAAAAAAGTTTTTAAGGTGTTTTAAAAGACATACTTCTCGTAATATTTTTTAAATTGTTAAGTCTGTGATATCTGGGAGCCTGGGACATCTGCTCTGGTTGAAAGAAGTTCTCCGATTGTAGGAAACATTTGGTCTGCAGAAAGGGGCAGATTTTCAATGCCTATTGATAAACATCTCTGTTAAATATTGAAATTAATTCCAAAATTTCTTGTTGTGAATTTTATGATATAACTAAAATAAACAAATTATTTCTGAAAAAGTCTGATGAAAAATAAAATTAAATAAACGAATTTGAATGTTTCAATAACCAGTTAAGACTTTTAATTTCGAAAATATGTCCTAGGTTAGAGCCTCAAAAATATGGTAAATCTGTTTATATATGAAAATAGTCATTCTCTTTTTGATAAATATATAAACATTGTATTGAACTCATTTTTATATAATTTTCTTAGAAACTATTTCCTTTATCAATACTTGTTTTAATTTTCTCTTTGTCTTTTAAGCAATGAAAGAAGCAGATTAATTATTTCATTTTTAAGTAGTTTAAAATTAAAAAGGGTTTGGTAAGTAGTTATTCGTTAGAAAGGGATACTTTTTATTAGTTATGATAGGAAAAAGTTCCTTTTGTACAAGTTCTTCATTAGTCCTGTAAAAGATAAAGTCAATAAATTTGTAATAGCTCATGTAATGTGATATTGCTACTGTTTTTGATATTGTTACTTTGGAAAAAACCTTAAAAGTGAGTCTCTTTGTTCTTAAATTTAAGAGCTTATCTTGGCTTTTGATGAAAACTAAAGAAATAGATATTTCCTTGGACAATGTGATTCGTTAAAATTGCATTAAATTCCCAAATACAACTTTATTTAATAAACTGAAGCGATGACAATAAAAAAAATTAATTTAATAAACTTTTACTAATCATGAATGATATAATATTTCAGAATGCAAGATACGAGGTGTTAGTCTTAGAGACTCGGAGTTAAAGAGATTCTTACATTTTTTTAGAATATTTATTGAATAAAAATATTCATATTAATCCAAACAAATCTAAAATTTTGTTTCTATTCCTTTGATTACTTTAGAAAATTAGGCATGTTCTGTGTGAGATTTTTTAATGGAATTCCAATTATCACTACAGTCTTAAAAAAAAACCGCGTTAAAATGCAGCATCCGATGGTGTGAATTTCCTGTGAACAGCAGTAGTCCAATTTGATGTATGCCGTCAAATAACTCAACGCATTTCCTAATCAAATTCACACGACGGGGCATCACAGTCAGATTCTTCACCTTTGAGATTATGATATCCTATAACATGTCAAAAAAAGGTTAAACAGAAGGAAAAGAAATGTGTTTTCATTGGCCTCTTTGACCAATTATAATATTTTTGATGAATCTTTTACATCCTTTCTTTCTACTGAAAATTTTTTTAAAAAATGTCCAAAATAACTGAAAATTTTTTGATGCCGTGCCTCGTTTTAAATGGTATAAAAAATTTTAAGAAGTTTCGGAGATTTAATGACTTTAGCCCAGCGTTTCTCAAACTGTGTCACGCCCCCCCCCAGGGGGTGTGTATCCCTAAGTGGGGGAGGGAACATATATTGAAAATTCGGAAACAAAAGATTTAAAATAATTTACTGAAAGGAAGCAAATTAAAATACATTCTGACATAATAAAAATTAAATACACATTTACACTGATTAAATATACTTATAAATGTACCAGTAATGCACAATGTTTTTGATAGTTAATTTATCAATACATTAAAAACAAGTTTAATAATTAGTAATGCCTTCCATGTGAGCTTGTCATATACAAAATTTAATACTTATCTTGAAAATTTTTATGTTTTATAATTAAATTCATATAGTAGCTTTAGCGTCACACACAAAAAGTACATTTTTTTTCATTCAAACATTACTATTGTAGAAGGAGAGTGCGATGAAAATTATGATTGAAAATTGGGTCTCAAACCAGGGGCGTAGCAACCGCAGTATCAATAATACGGGGCCCCCAAACTAGAGAGGCCCCAGCATGTATGAGCCCAAAGTCATAACATATTAAGCCCCCCCCCCCAAAAGACCCACAAAGAATTTTGATACGGGCCCCACTCAGGATTAGTTACGCCAGTGTCGCAAACATTAAAAGTTTGCAGAAGCACTGAACCGTATCCAATTTAATGTTATAATATAGGAGACTAAGAATGGAAAATATTATATACGAGGGAAAAAATTGATTGATTCAAACAGAATCTAGTAGTATAGTAAAAAATGCTGCTGTTTTACAAGTTTAAGTCAGAAGGAAATAGAACCATTTTCAATGTTAAAAAATGAGTACCAGGTTTATTTTCTATTCTTAAAATTTTGGGAGAATAATTGAGATTTTACTATTGGTTTATATATATTGAATGGCCACCTTATTGTACATTATTTTACTACTTTGTCTTTACAATATAAGTCAAATTTATTTGAGATCCATTAAAAAAACACAAATAGCTTGGATCACTTTCAATCGTAAGAAAATCTGCAAAAAAATCAGTGCTAACTTTAAGAGCATGGGAATTCGAAAGAATTGACATTTGTGAATGTAATTAAACTGCATATAAAATGTTTCCTCGATAATATATAATTAAATCTCTCTCTTTCTCAGTAATTCAAGGATTTTTTTTCTGATTTCGAAATATTTAAATCATTGTTTTGATTTTACAGCTTTTTTAGCCATATTGTCTGAATCAAAACAATCTGAAATCGTATAAATATACAACATCAAAAATCAATGAAATAAATTTAATCATGAAAAATTATCAAGTTTATTTTTTGTTGTGTTTCACTAACAGCAATTATTTACCCAAGCATCTCTGGGGCAAATTAATATTTCTAGGGGAGGGGGGTGCTATTGTTCGGCACGAGTATTTATAAATGGAAAAATAGGAATTGAAAATATGAGGACTAACGGTCTAAATCCATCTGTTTTTCAATATAAAATTAATCGAGTTTTAAAAGTCTTATTTTAAAATTTTGTTTATTTTACAAAAATACGCATCTTTGACATTAATTAAATCACCTGAAAGCATTTGTATCATCATATTAAAAATAAAAGTATTAAAAAATTTTTAATACAAGCCTAAAATACGTGCTTTTGGTTCCTAAATTCTGTATTTATTTAAATAGCAACACTTCGATAACATTAATTCGTTTTTGAATTTTATAATTTGAAAATTTTCATTCGCATTGTATGTGTAAGAGAAGTCATTTTATAATATAGTTCTACTTAAACAATTTTCTATTGTTATATATTTTTTTAAAACATTGACGAAAGTGCCCCCCCCTCCCCCCAAAAAGACAGTACATATTCAAATAAATATGATGAAATATGATGAATATTTTAATAAAATATAAAGAATAAGTTTTTTAAAAAAAGACACAGGAAATTCAACATTGAAAATTCATATATTACGGTGATTGAAAATTATGGCAAAAAGCTATCTTTGTCATAACAAAATCTTTTCATTTAACAGCATTCTTCACATTGAAATCTGTCAACAAATTTATTGCGTGCTCTTTGTATTATTCTACTGTACTTCACAGGTATTTTCTCATTTTTTTATTTGGTTACTTATTAACGAATTTACCAAAAAAAAAGGGGGGGGGAGCTGGGGAAGAAAGGAAGAACTAAAAGAAACTAGCTTGACGGAATTTAAAATGACGGCGAAAAAATATAGAAGCTAGTTTGTAGTGAAGAATCATGGAAGGAAAGAGAAAAAAATTCAACGAGAGATGTTAAAAAGCATCCATTAAACACTCCCCGAAAAGCACAGAAGTCATTTAAGGGGGCTGTAAACAGAGGTCTTGAGAAAGGAAAATTACTATTTTTCCACGCAAAACGAGTATTCTGAGTTGTGGGATGATAGCTAGTTCTGCAGGAGAAAGGTCAAACGCACCTCAAAAGGCTACACAAAACCTTGATGAGTTTGCAGTGACGAACTCTCAACGAAGCCGCATTCATTTTTCTGCACTGTGTACGCACGAGGTTTTATGCGAGAAGAATTACCAGATGGAATGCGTAATTTATTAAACTCATTTCAAGAAAATGTTAGAGGATCACTCAGAGTATTTCCGCATTGCTTCGTTATTTCATTTTTTTCGTCAAGATTTTTAAAAAAATTCGTTTTAAGTAAAATGGAGAGATGAAATGTTTACACTGTCAAGAGCAGATTTCTTGAATTCATAATCCTAGATTAAAAGAAGCTGTGTTTGGGTTTGCAATTCCGTGTTTTATTTTCACTCCCGGTATTTCGGGATTATGTTATTCAAATTTCGGGATTAGGATTGAACTATGTATGAAAAATACTTACACGTTATATAGCATAGTTGAAATTACATAGTAAAACTGAAAACATGATTAAAAATTTGGTTTAAAATCATTATTTATTGAAACAAATCAAAGCAAAACATAATTCATCCTAAAAAACAAATAAAAAATATAGCACATAATGAAATTTTTAAAAAAAAAAACATTTCTTCATTTCTTATGTTTCTGTAAGTAAACTTTTTTAAGGAAACACAGCTCGTCCAGCTTTTAATCGTTCAAACGGCTTTTTATTTTTGTTACAAATTATCTTGCCGAAAAAAGTGCTCTTTCAGACTTTACATTAGTAGGCTTTATCGTAATTAAATAGGAGTATGCTCTTTCCAAGTAGTCACCGCGTCTCCCTCCATTTTCAAAAAGAGACATTTCTTTTGGAATTTTTTATGACAGTATTTCAAATTTAATAGGCTGCATTGGTCCCTCTTTGATAACTTTACCTAGTTCTTCTGCTACACTTAATGGCTTTTGTGTATAAATTGATTCAGTTATTGAATCAGAATGTAAATCAATTTCAAGTGTTACCTCATTTGAAATAGAAGATCCAGTTGCAAGAGCTGTTAGTAATGCAGTAAGATTTGAAGCGTCAAGCAGGTTCACAATTAATTTTCGATATTGAAAATAAATTTTTTTGGTGTTCTCTTATGAAGTTATTTACATGTCATTTTTTTGCCTTTAATCTAATCCCATGCACACTTTTTTAATTTGAAATGATGAGAAAATTATTATGCAGAGATGCTTTTAAATTTAAATGCATGAATTAACCCCTTAATGTGTGCGTTCAAGTTAATTCTAGCGTGCTTAACATGCTTAAATATGCTCACTCGAGATAATTCGAGTGGTATCGTATTTTATACTGTTGTAATTTTCACTCTAATATATAAGCGAGTACCATCTGAACTTGTGAGACCGACTGCGAACCGTAATCGTGATTTCGCACACATTTAGATAAAATTGCTATGGGTTCTATTTGGGTTCTTCAACTAATCCTCTTGAGGAAACTATTCTTTATCTGTGGTTTTAGTTTAAAAACCGTTTTCTGTAGAGATGCCTTGATTTTATACAAATATAAATATTATTTAAACCCTGACGTTTAGGTGTGTGAGTTAATCGAGAAATCTAAGAATAATAGAAAGTGAATTGTGACTGGGAAGTCACAAGAAATATTCATCTGAAGGAAGCCTGAAATTAATATTCATCTTAGAATCCACCGGGAGTTGTGGGAGGAAATAACATTAGAGCTGACCGAGATGTGGTGGTTCGAGAAGGACTGTCATATGGAGTTCCGACTTAAGTCATTTTGAATAACCTTATGTTTCAAATTAAGTATTAGGATTTAAGATTGCTTCCAAGGTTAGGCAATAAAGTTGTATATCATTCACATAAGTATTAGATATAAATAAACGTATCTATTTTTAAGACCATGTCTGATTTTTCTCCGAAACCTGTTACAGCCGCGACCTATGGGTCGCGACATAGTAATTTTAGATAAATGTTATAAAAATATATTCTTTCATTTGCTTGACATCAGTGTTTGGAACGCATATTTTTTGTCTAAGGAAATGGAGGTGAGAAAAAATTTAGATTTCTGAAACAAATTAGCAGAAAGATTTAACAAAACTATCATAGTGACACTAATATGAAAAATCGGGTAGATCAAAATCTTCCCGATATTTTCGGCTAACGAAAAGTCATTTTCCCAATTTTGTTCTCCCTATCACCACAAAGAGAAGCTTCTATAAGTATACTGAGCCCTGTGTTGTGCTAAAAGATATAGTGAAAGAAAAAGAAAACAGAGTCGTTACTTATGTAATAATTGCAATGTTGGGCTTTTGCTGCCCCTTGCTTTGTAACGGCCGCAAGCCTTCACTAATCCTCTTGGGGTAAATCTGTTTCTTTTATATGTTGCTGTATTGAAAACTTTCTCCCGAAGAAGAAGACACGGTTTATGTAAATTAAGGGGTTTTTTTAAGCATTAACTTTTAGGTACGCTAAGTTGTGGTTAGTGGAAAGTAGTTGAGAGCTAGTCGAGAGTTACTCGAAGATTAATTGCAGAATGATTAAAGATTATTAATTGATGATTGAGTCAATGTTAGAATTGAATGATAACAACCGGAGGTTGCACAGCTGAGAATAGCATTACAGTAATTTAGACTGAAGAAATTCGAAAGTGTCCAAGAGTAAGTTATTTGAATTATAATCAAATATTAAGTGTCCTTTCTGCCGGGCGTTTGCTCTTATACTTAGTAAAAGTGTGCCTTTCCTATCCTGGGTTGTTAAGTGAAAGAATAATTATGGCTGATCTTTCTTCTAACCCTCGAACACCAATGGCGTTTATTACAGCTTTCAAATATATCACACACACAAAAAAATATTCGAATATTTTTTTTAAATAAATGCTATTCATCATTTCATTTCAGTTGAGAAAGTATAAATAAATATTTTTCCTGATAAAAATATGTTTTTTCCAAATAGTAATTCAAAAAGAAAGATAAAAAAGTCGATGCACGTAATATTCGGCTCTTATCTGTGTAATGTGGATCGAAATCCAAAATCGAAATAAAAACCTTGATTGATTTTGTATTCTTTTTTTTTATTTTTAGCCGAAGCAAGGTTTTAAAATATGTTTTCTTAAATAAACAGAATGTTTTTTTTTTCTTTTTTTTTTAATGTATACATTAAGAGACTAAGTAATCTCGGTGTCTTATTCGAAGCTATTTCATGCATATGTACTGACACACGAAAAACAGCGAACACAGTAAGAGAGACATTTATTATAATAGAAAATAAAGCATTCCATGCCACATGTATTCACATGTTTTCATTTGTTGTAATCCCAATTCGCCGTCTGTGTCTTCAGATCTAAAAGCGGCTTAAGATGCTTCACAAAAGTGACTTGGAAAAGATATTTTATAAAAACATAAAGACAGGAAGAATGATAAAGTGTAGCATAAGAATACAGAACGGACTGCACGGTTCACTTAACTCTTATTGTAAATATTTGCATTAAGTATTTCAACAAAAAGAAAGATGTGGCATTGACAACACGAATTTCTTCGCTTACCAAATCTGGTTCAACTTTGGCTCCAGTTTTGAGGAGTGCCCGCACTTGATCCAAGTTGCCCGTAGCCGCGGCCTGCCGCAGCTGTTCGGCTTGGGAGGACATGGCCCCCCTGGGCTTTTCTTCTACATACGATGCAAGTTTCCCTGACGAATCGCTCGGGGCATGGCAAGCCTGGAAGGGAAAAAAAGATTTTAGAAAAAAAAATTTTAAAACTAGATATTAATAAATTTTATTAAAAATGTCAATGTTTTATTAATTTTAACAGAGTAATTGCATAGAAGGAAATCAAAGTAAGAACTTCGAATTTATTTCATTTGGCTTAAACATCGAAGATAATAATAGATACTAAATTAGAAATTCCGATTCATTTCAACAAATACACACACACATATAAAATATATAAATATATCGTACATAGCAGAGGTCGTTAAAGTGGTGATCCGCGAGAAAATTTCACTGGTCCACAGAAAAGTGTGGCATATATTTACTCATCTCGTTAATTATGTTTTAAGATGCATTAAAACATAATTCATTACAATATGTGAAAGTTATATATATAAAAGCGCTACTTCATAGAATAACGCTATTTTATAGGAATGTATAATGCTAAAAGTTTGATATACATAAACCATTTTTTAATTGTTTTTACAGTTTGTGTTTATTTTATTATGGCTTATTAATAAACCTTTCATAATTTGGTTACAATAGTTTCATTTAATTAACTAGATATATGTGTACTTAGATCACAATTTTTTTTAAAATATATTTAACACTTAAAAAATCTTATTAGTGGTCCGCGAGAATTTTATTATGAATTTTGGTCCGTGAGGTCAAAGTGTTGGCGACCGCTGATACATAGTATCATTACCATATGTATAAATTTAAAAACGTGTACCAAGTGTTAGTAAATGAGTTAATTACAATATTTGTAAATTTTTGTCGAAAATATTAATAAAAATGAATCAAATATGGATGGCATCATACAGCAAATTCTCTTTTTAGTGCATGTTTCAATTTCATATCTATTACTGATTAAGTATAATGCAACACTTTGTTTTACTGGGATATTTGAATTTTATATTCTTCGTCAACACTAAAATACTTTAAAAAAATTAAGAATACAAAGTGATAAGATAAGCTTTGTGAAATTATCTTAATTCCACTAAGTTATTTTATCAGTATCGGTAAATAATAAACCCTGTGAAACACACTCATATGTATAAGTATAATCAAAATATCTAAGATAATGTTTCAAAAAGAAATCATACCTTCGAGTTGTTTATAATGTTTGATTGTTGATCATTTCTTTCTAATTGTTGTGGACGAAAGATTTTCTTTAAAGCTTTCATGTTTTCTAACCAATAAAGCTTTCTAAATTTTGCTTAAAATAAAATTTGCTCTCTCCTCTCATTATTTGACAGCTCCACAGAATCTTACCGAAGAATATCCCCCAATACTTATAGCATATCATAGTCTTGTGAAATTATCATTAGCAGATCTCTCATATATTTGATGAAAAATAAGTTGCTTCAGTTGAAGTATCCAGATCGCTTTCATTCTCCAGAAATATAAATTTTCTAAGATATCTAAGTTTTGTAACTTCATAAACCAGTTAAAACTGAGCAAAAAGGTTACAGGAAAGGTACAGTAGGTTATTTGACAGGATGAAGGTTTTAGCACACGTTCACAGCGACACATTCCTACACTTGACTCAAGAATATTGTAGAGAAGGTGGTCAACAATATCTGCATTTATCGGGGATGTATACAAAAGGCGTAACCCTTTTGACACGATTGGCTGCGTGACTGAGTTTCTGGAAGTTAAGCGAGTTTGGAATAGGGGGAGGGTAAGACAGGTACATACTTGTAGAAGATTTGTCATAGAAAAGGTATGCTGCCGAGAGATTGTCAGCTAATTTCGTAAACTATATTGCAATTTTTTTTTCTTGGACCGGAGCCTTGAATAATGGATATACACTTACGAATAAATAAGAAGCTTTAATCAAAAACCTTTTTACATTTTACTTAAAAACCAATTCTAATAATTGAAATATGTTTAATGTAGAATTTTTGCATAAATGGGTTATTTAAAGTTTAATTACGCAAGTATTATATAAATAAATAAATTCAAACATTTCATTTTTATCCAAACTATCAAAATAAATTACGTTACAAAATATATCAAAATGAATAAAGCATACATCTCTGTACACAAAAACTATTGATAAAAATGATTTGGTATAACTATTTTAATTTTTAAATGATTTTTTATCTTATTTTATAACTGTAGTTTAGTGTTTCTGAGTATCATAAAATTGAAAATAATCTTTAATTTCCTTTTAAGAAAATTAATATTTTAATTTTACAAAATTGTTATTTTGTTTCATTTTTTTCGTTAATTGAAGCAAAAGGAAGAACATTCCGAGAGATACCATTTTGTAACTTCTTATAGTAGAGCTTTATTATTATTTTTTTATTTTATTACGTTTTAATTCTGCAGTTAAAATAATTTTCACTTATGTTTAATAATTAGATGAATTTGTTTCCCGCTAACACTAATCACTTAATTTCAAAAAAACAAAATGCATGCATATTTTTTAAAAAATTTAGTAATATATATCAAACGGAAAATTTACAATTTTGTTTGCATTGCCTAGATACTTTTAAGGCATAATTTTAACTGCAAAAACTGCAAAATTAATTAATTAATAATTCTGTTTAATTATCAGAGCATAACTTTATTATGACGAAATGTGCTTTCATTTATTCTTTTTTTTTTAAGTGAATGAATTAGCGAACTTAAGTAACTGAGAATTATACAAGGAAGACAGATTTCTAACTTTTTTCTTCACAACAGTTAATGTTACTCCCCTTAATTTTTTTTTCGAAAGATGGGAGGATTTTATTAATACTTCTATACATTTGAATTTTAAATAACACACTTATTGGGATCTTGGAGGAAAACAACTCGTCCCTTGACTACAGTATTGGACATTTGACCAGTTGAAAAGTCACATATTCTTTGTCCAAAATGTTTTGAACTTTTCAGAGGAATGTTCTGGATGCCGCTTTCTCCATCCATTCCCCTTTTACAGGGACAAAAGGAATTCAGCAAAGGTGAAAAAAAGGTGGGGTGGGTGGAGTAGCAAGGCAGTTGGAAACACTCCCCTAGCAGAATACCTAAGGAGTAAACCCCGGGAGATACTAAGGCAGGAGATGGTAGATAACAGGTGAGACCAATCTTTTCAGACGCTCCAATTAGGCATTATAAAATCCAGTACTCTTTACATACGACCATGTTCAAATGCTTAATATACTTCGTTACAAGTAAAAAAAGAAAATCTACAATCTTTGAATTGTATTATGGGTCTTCAAAAAAGGAATTAATAAATTGATTCTGGAATATTTTCAAAATTATTTTTAATTAACTATTTTATAAACTCTGCGTAAAAAAATAAGTAAAGCACACAAATAATCGAACATAAAAAAAGAATATTCTCTCTCTATATATAGCAACGTTTTCTCTCTCAATATTTTACGATCCTCATTTTTATAAAATATAATTTCACTACTAATTTCCAAAAAATAGCCAACCTTAATTATTAATCATTGTCATGTGCATTTTTATCAGTTATCTAGTAACTAGATAACGTACTAGATTTAAGTATATGAATAACAATAATTAGATTCTAGTTATTGTTATTGGCACTTAAATTAATGACTAACAAAGCTCCAAATTTCAAGGTTTATACGTTTATTCATGCGACCTCAATAAATTAAGAGATTGAATAAATAAATTGACATAAAACATATTTTATAAAAACAGGGAGGAAAGTACGATTTTCAAGTCTAAATTATATAAACATATACAATGACATAAACCTCGAAAGAAAATCAAAATTAATTTAAGTGTTTATTTATTAATTTATTTACTTTATTTCAGCAGATGTGATTTTAATTTTATTTGCACCATGATTCTATTTGTTATCGTTTAAATTATTTTCTGCTGATAGTAATTTCTGCGGGATACCATTGTTTTGAGCTGCACTCTCTATCAGCTTTTTGTACTATTTAAAGCTACATATTTGGGTCATTTCACATAAAAAACTTAAACCATTTTATGCGTAAAAACTTAAATGAAATATCAGTCTTTTAGTCTATTTTATTGACGAACATTCTGTTGTTGATAAAAGTAAAGTAGCTCGATGAGGTGTCCCAAAAGTTTCTGTTAATTCCCCTGATTGATCCACCTTACAGACGCTATTGTTTGTTTAGAAATATTATAATGGCCAAAAAATATTATCCAAAGCCTTTGAAACAAATTGATGTTTATTTTACTCTTATAGAAAAAAAAATTTCTCGTTACAATATACATATGCAAGTATTTTTCAGACTATGTACAGATAAAAAAATAAAATAAATGTTCATTGAGATAACACTCTTTAGATTGATTGATTTAACTTAAATTTTAAAAAAAAGCGAAAATCTTCTTATAATATGAAGTTTCTATATTGGTATTGAAAACTATTTTATTGTTGCTTTAATAGAAAACCTTAAAATATTTCAAGACGAAAGCACAATAGACTTTTCAAAGAAGATCAATATGAAAATTCGCAAGTTGTTAATTTTGTTCTCTTAGTACACATAAAATGTAAGAGCAAATTTCATTCCAATTGCTTCGAGAAAGTGGACAAGCTGACCAGGTGGTCAACCAATGCTTTTTGCTTTCCTTTTCTATTCTTTCACTGAATAGTTCTGCGAAATTCATGATTTCGGGATTTTTCTTTTTATGAATCTCAGTTGTAAAAATCATTCATCACACCTTTTAGAAAACCTCGAAATATTTTCAAGGTTTTCCAATGTCAATTTCTTATCTTCGCCACATAATAGAACTCATTTGTCTGAATCTTTTCTGTGTTGTCCCCAGGTGTTCCCGGGGTGCCGTAGTAGGGAGGCCGCAAGGGCATATCGTAGGTTGAAATAAGTGTCATGGTAAATGACAGATAATCAAGTCAAAAGGATGCGGCGTGGAAAGTTTATTCCTTAACATTTTTCATCGTCTTAGAAATAATAATGTATTGAGAAATCAGAGAACTTCCTCAAAGACAAATCATTGCTTTTCCTTATTCCTTACTTAAGAGATATCCTCAAGTCTCTCATAAAATTATATAATCTTTCATAAATTTATAAAATTTTCCCGAATTACTTTTAAGAATAACATTAAGAAAAGTTTCTCTTCTTCGTCTTCTCAAAAAATTCTGAGAATTATATTTATCATTTACATTTATTATTCACCTCTCAGTAAAATCCTATTTTAGTCCACACAATAAAAAATTTTAAAAAAATATGTGCCAAATTGCGCCAGAAGCTCATTTTCTTGTATTGGATTTCCCTCCAGTATGAGGATAATAATTCGCCAAGTTGGCGATGAACAAAGGCGTGGGCTAAAATAAGATTTAACCTACTACTCTTTAAAAGAAGCTTGTTCGCATAAACATTGTTGTATAAGGACCTGTGGATGTCAGAGCCCATGCGAAAATAAAGCCGTAAATGCATCTGATACTGGGATTAACAAACATTTAGAACAAAAATCATGTAGATTTAAAAATCTGAATGGAACAGTTTTAGAGATTATATCTTAATTTTAATTTTCATTAGATTGTTTACATCTAGAGTGAATATCTCCATTCTTGAGTATTTAGTGAGATTTAATGTACTTAAACTATATAAAACTATTTGTTTTAAATATGCCATAAATGTTTATTTTGATCAAATGATTTTGAGTATTTTTATATGTATGTTGACTCGAACTATTCGATCGACTAACTGACGTTACTAATGCTCTCGAGCAACGTGAGAGTTAATTGAGATTGAATTCCACAATTTAGAATCTCGGTCAAACGATAAAAATTACTTATACTTGCATAAGTACTTCATTTTCTACTGATCTGCATATATCTTGTTATGGTACTTGATCTTAATTGCTGGGATACTTCATCCTTTAACTGTCTCGTAATTGTATTGCATTATTGTACTTTAAAACGAAATAAATCTGTTTCGGAAGGATTTACTTATATTGCATTTGAATCAATTATTTTCTTAGCCCTTTCATGATCTGTTTAAATTGGTAAGCAGTAAAAATCAACCTAATGTTAAAATGACAAGAAAAATACTATCAGCAGAAAAAATATTTCAATTTTAATAGCTTTTGTTTAAATTTAAAGTAACAAGACAAAATTTCTCGTGTACTACAAAGTATGCCCCAAGGCTTACAGTAGTAAGTAATAAAACACAAGAATTCAAAAATTTAAAGTATGTACAAAATTAGATAGGAAACCGAAGGTCTCCAATAGCTTAAAAAGATCTGAAGAAACAGGAAGCCCCTGGGCGTAGCTACCACCATATCAACCAAATCAATGATACGGGATCCCCAAGCTACAGGAACCCCAAAATGTGTTACATTCTTACACTTTGAAATAAGTGTCTTATTTCTTTTCCAAAAAAGGGTCCCCAATGAATTTTGACTCAGGGCCCAATCAGGACTAGCTACGTCAGTGAGGAGGCCAGTCTAATAATTCTAATAAATTCTTAAATTTTTAAGTAATCTATTCCATGCTTGAATTCTTTCATTTGTTTTGTCTTCATTGTTTTCATTCGTTTGATTCTGAAACGATTCCATAAGCTTACAAAACAAAGCGAGAGAAAGATGTTCAGAATAAAAACTCTAATAAAAAGTAAGAAAAAATAATTAAAATTAAAGAATTTCTGTAATGTTTTCGTCAACCAAAAACCAATCAAGAGAGAGAATTTCACATCATTAATTACCACTTGACTGATTTTAACAAACTACACGGCTATAAGTGATTAATGAATTTTTGGTACTAAATTTTCCAAAACCTCATTAACGAAAGCTTTTATGTTCCGTCATGACCAATGGCAGCTTCCGCTTTTATCAACATTAAAGTACACGAACGTGCCTGAAGCAGTCCGATCCAAAATACGGCACAATATATTTAATGAATAAGCATGATTGAAATCGGGTAACCTTTAGTACCACACTGATTGACTTCCGCCCACTCGCCCCTACAGCATCTTACGAAGTGTGAAGTAATAAAAGCATTACATCTTCAACTTCAAAAAGTTACCCGCAATCATTTCCTGCCACACAGAAAGGTGTGCGATGCCAGACGCCTACCCATTTCACGGCCGACTGCCTTGCATGCCCTTTCCATTTACAAGACACTCGTGCCCTTTACATTCGGAAGACGTCTTTTTCCTTTGTTCTATCCTCTCAACCAACATCTCTTCTATGTTTATTTTCAACCTTCTATGACGCGCTAACTTCCGTGAAGAAAAAAAAAGGAATGAATCAAAACAATGTGCTTAGAATCGTGAAGGGAAGTGTTATTGATGGGCATGGTATACGGGTGAAAATGGTATATAAATTGATGTTGTAATAAGCTGACACTTGTGGATGCTAATCTTATTTGTCTGTTTCTGTAGGCAGTCATCATTAAGACTGAATAATCGAAGGTAATCGATAAATGGAATGCAATTATGTGTTCTTACCTTTCCATTTATTCTAAACAAGCTCATAGGCACGTAGAAAAAAAATTTATAATTCTCTGTAATCTATCTATTTAATCAAAAACGATCACAGTATAAGAAGTGTAAATACAGACATGTGTGGCTGAAATATCTAATGCAAGTGTAATATTTTTCAAACGCATTTACTTACATTATAAAATGTAATTTAAATAATTTTTAGTTCATCTAATTTGAAAACATAAAAACGTGTTGTTGTTGCTAATGCCACCCAATCGAGGGATGTCAGATTGAGGGTCACGAAATTCATTGTGGCAAAGGACTAGTTTTTACGCCTGTAGTAGCTTTTGAGTCCTATGTAGGTGAGTATGTTTTGGCTCCATTTCACCCCAATTTTGAAAGAAAATCCAGGGAGGTGGGTTTTTCCCTCGGGTCTCTTCCCCTCCCACCAACCTCACAAGAGGACATTCAGCTTGACGAATATTTTAGAGCGCACCATGCCGCACGGGCAATATACATTTATAAGCATCTTCTCCAGCATTTATCTTTATACAAAAAAGCCTTCGACGGGATTCAAACCCAAGTCCTACGGTGTAGTAATCAGCGTCACTAACCACTATACAGTCTGTAGGCGGCCCAATCTCTACTTCAAAATTATAGAACCATAGACATATACATCATAGTTTATTAGTTATACTTTCATTAACATTTTTAATGAATCCCTTTAACTCACAGATAGTCAAAGTAACTCAAATTTTCCATGAATTTCCTAAGCTAAAATACATAATTTGGAAAATATTTTTTATGCACGTCTGGTTTAGCACCTTTTATCTTAATGGTTTCCATATGCCTGCTTCATAAAATAGGACAGTTTGTTTCATCGAATATATTTTTAATTTTATTAACAAATTTCATATTCAGAAATTCTGTTAGAAGCTATGTTTTAGTGAATAATTATTTATCGGAACAAAGTAGAAGATCAAAATTCGTTTTGCTGAAACAGAAAATTAGTTGTAGTTACGTTCTTAAATTCAAATTTAAATCTTTCCTTTTCGTTTTACTGATCCGTTTCAGATTTTGAATATTTAATAGCTTATTTAATACATTCTTACCCAGCTTATCTAATACAGAATAAAAATATGCAGTTATAGCTTAGTTTTAAATTCTTTTCTCACAGAAAATTGCAGTAATACAGTTTCTTCACTGAATTTCCACAGCTAAAATATATAATTTAAGCATATTTTCTGCAAACGTGGGATTCTGAGCTACCTTCTCTTCCTGGTTCACACACTTCTGCTTCACTAGCCTTGTGTACATTGTTTTGGTCTGGAGCTCTTAGTTCCCCAAAGAACATTTAGTTATAAAGAAATGAGCTTTGAAATTCATCCCACAAAATTCTCGTTAGCACACTGGAAGTAAATGTAGTCTTTAATAGACTTATTTCTTGGGTACTTGAATCAACATACACGTTTACAAAGCTTGCTTTTGCGTATTCATGAATCCATAAAAAATGTTTTGAAAATAATTCCTTTCTAGTTAGTTCCATGAATGACTTCGAAAGTTCGCTTCAGAAGTACTTAAAAAGATTTAGGTATATCATAAAATTTTTCTACAATAATGACCATTTCAAAATTTTACTAATCGACACACAGGACTATAACACTCTTGAATTTAAAACAGAACCTAAATAAGCTTTTTAAACAAATGCCAGTAGCTTTTTGTGGTGAGCCTCTCGTAGCGAGAGATAAACAAAAACTGTCAGATTTCACAAATTCTATTACACGCGAACAACTTTCAAAACAAACATGTTGCCATCGCGCAGAGGATAAATACACTGTCGATGATATTGGCAAATAGCATAGCGAAAAATAAATTATTTTACGCAAAATACATAATAATAATAATTAAACAGAAATCAAGTTCAATCAAGTCAACATAAAAATAAACAATTACTGATAAAAATACAATTTTTTTTTAAAATACAATTCCATCCAATCATTTACATTCTTATGAAGCAAACATAAAGATACCAAAATTAATCCCTACATGTTAATAACTTGTTTTTAAATTATATATTTTCTATTAAAAAATCTTCAAAATAGTACGAAAAGAACATTCCAACATTTTTCAAAACTAAGATTCCACATATTCTAATTACATAGTTTTTGTTTTATTTCGTCCAAATTTAGATTCGCAGATGATAAGAATAAAAATAAAAAAAGTAATACACATTAAATTTTAAATGTAACAGCATAAGGAATTACAGAACAATAACTCCCGCATTCTGCAGCAGAGATTGTAATAGTTGTGCTTTATCTATTAATCTAACGATTTTAATAATTCTGCCAAGAATATAGCTCAAACGATTAATTGTATTTATTACTCACTGCGATAGAAGAAAAATTCTTGATGTGTTTTAAGCATATATGTAACAACATACCCTATTAGAATGCATAACGAATGTAAAAAAAAATTACAATAAAAATAATATATCCATAAATAGTCTGAAGCTCTAGATTCCAGAATTGTTTATGGAACATTTTGCATCGTAATCGCACTCTAAATATCTGCTTGGGCTCCTTGTCGTCTTGAAGGAAAATTGTTGCAAATTTCTAAAAACTTCGCAAGTTAAACATATCGTTATAGTAAAATGTGGAATGTGTCAGCAATATAAAAAACTTAAGAATAATTACTATTGACACGATAACGTCTTTCGCCGCTTGCTATGCACATATTTTCAATTTCATTCGCGCCCCATTTTTTATTTTTCCAGTCACATAATGTTTTTCAGTAACTCTTTATCATGATACAAGAGTTCTTGCAAGGCTATTTATTTTCTCCTTGCATTCCTCTGTATTCAACACTGTCATTTTATCAGCTGTTGTCCACATAAAGATGAAATCTCATTCATTTTGATGTAATTAGAATTCTTCTCTTTTTCGAACAACAAATTGTTTTTAAAGAAAAATGTGTGAATACTCTTCCTTTTTAACAATTAAATGAGCGAATAAATATTTTCTACGCAGGAAATGGATGATTATCTTTTAAAATTCATATACACGCATATGCTTATAAAATAGGTTTAAAAGTATAATTATGAACCAAAAATAAATTCCATATTCGAAGAAAGATATAAATATACCACAAAAGTTTTAATTTTGAATTATTTCAGACTTTTAAAATAAAACAGTTAATCTTTCAGGGTTAATTTAAAACAATAGTTTTCTAAAAGGCTTGTGAAAAATTGGGATATTTGTGACTTTATTATTTGGGGTTTTGCTCTATTAGAATTTAGAAACATTTCCTATGTGTCTGTTCCTGTCGTAATAACTGTAACTGACTGTCCCAAGCAGCAGAAATGCCCTCTAGCGACCACTTTTCTTCAATAAGAACAGGTGAGGAATGAAAGTGGTCGCTATGAAAAACTGCCTTTGTTCTTTGGACATTATTTTTCAGTTCCTACTATTAGCTCTTTATATATATTTATCTTGTTCAAATTTTCAATCGTTAACAAAACACATTTAAAGCACTCAATTGAGCTGAAATTTCATATACACGCTTATTTTGGTTGACAATACAGTAATTTAATTATAATTAATAAAAATTAATTCATTAAATGTAATTATTCAAAGAATTACCAATACAGCCACGTTGGCATCATTTTGGACGACTTAGCGACCATTTTGGCGAATTGGGTCACAACTTGAAAAGGCTTTTTTTCGCACTTTTTAAAGCGCTCATTTGAGCTGAAATTTTCTATACACTATTGTTTTGAGTAAGAATACGATAATTTAATTAAAATTAATTGACTGAAATTAATTATTTAAAGTATTACAGATACAGCCACGTTGGATTCACTTTTAGCTACTTGGGTCAAAACTTTGAAAGATTTTTTTTTTCTTTCTCACGTTTCAAAGCTGAATAGTTGAACTGAAATTTTATATACACGATTGTTTTGGATGACAATGCGATACTTTGATGATAATTAATAAAAACTAATTGCATCTTAATGTTGTGATTCTGTCATATGTATATACATATTTATATAAATTGTAACTAAAATAATTTTTTTCGTTGTTGATCTAAGTAGGAATTGACTTATTTTTTTTTATATTACTTGTTGTTAAAGACATGATCTGTCCTTGTTTAACTTAACTCATATTAATAACTAATTGTTACAATAAAGGAGACTTCATTGGACACAACCCCGAATTTACCACCTTCAGTTTAATCTTTAACGTCCAACGCTCTACACCTAGATATTTAGCCCTTTGCCTAGCAGAGGATATATCCTAGATAACCGAAAATAAACGGGGAAATTTTATTGGTATTAACTATCCAATAATTATGTATGTAAGTAATTTAAACATTCACATAAAAATTATGTAAAAATATTATTTAATAATCACTAGGGTGGGCTACCCCCTGTCCGCCTAACGGCTGATCAACCCCCAATATACAAATTACACAATTGTTTACTCTCATTGCTCAAATTGTAAAACTGTAATTATCATGTTTTATGTAGTTCTATATATTTGTTATCTTTTTCGCAAAATTTGTTCTTGCCGCTCCTTTTCAACACTTCAATGATTAAGTACTCAGATTTTAATAAACATGCAGCTTCCTGGAAAGCTGAGTATTCAGTTTCGTTGATTTACAATAAGTCTTCTTATGAGACAACGCCTTTCTTCTTACACAACGATTCCATTCCAGGTAATCGTTGCGATATTTTTCTGCGAGAGCTTGCAATAATGTTCTTTCCCTACCGTATTGGTGACATTACTTTAAAAGTACATAGTTGCCAATTCAGCGCGTACGACACATTCGAAATCAGGAGTGCCAACTTGGCGGGCTATTTGAACGCTGACATTGTTACGATAGTACGTAATAAATTTATTACAGCATCACGAAAACTTTATATATATATATATATTATATATAATATAAATACGGTATTAGAAATCTAAGCATATTTCGTTCCAGGAATTTCACAAATAATCTTGCTTTTTTGCAGGTTATTATTTTAATCAAATTTTAATCGATCGTTATAATAATACATTCCAATTGGTTTAACTGAGAGTAACTATCTAAGAACTCAAATGCTCTCAATAGATTTAAAGAAAGAAAGAAAATAATAATAAGCTAAAAAAAATCAAGAAAAGAATAATTAGCCCACTTAAGCCTATCTTGAATTCGTTGATAGCATTTCTGGAATGAAAATAATTCAGGGCAAAAATTCTTCTTAATGGTGTTCTATAATTGTTCTAAAATTAACTTCCTACTTAAAGACTCGTACAGGCATTAATTTACCGGATCACATACCCTTAAACAGAGAATATGATGATGCGCTTTTTATTTTCCTTAAGATAATATTCCAATCAAGGACCCGAATCGAATGTAAAAAGGTTCTGTGCTTCACCTAACATATGCTGAACGAGTCCTTCGAAAAATGGCTACGACCTTGAGCAACAAAAACAAAACAAAAAAGTGCACAAGCAGAACAAGTCATGGTCCAGATAGCTCTACGGGAATCAACTTTCCTTCTTTTCTTTTATCTGAGATTTCAATCTATTTAGATATTTTAATATGTTAATATATGCAATGCTTTCTTTTAAAAAATGTTGGAGATTTTGATTTTGTTCTTTTAACTTTAACCGCCATCAGTTAAGTTTTATAAGCAAAACATGAATCTATTATAAATTATGCTGGTACACTGGTAAAATTTTTTTGATCTTAGCATTTAAATAAATTTACAATTAAGATAAAATAACTTAACTTTTGGAAGTCGAGAATTATTTCACAAATTTAATCTAGACAATTTTGTTTTCCTTAAATCATTTTCTTTATTAATTTTATTGTACTTTTCTCCAGCTATGTTTAGCATAATGTCTACAGAAAACATTTTGAAAAAGAGATTCACGATATGTTGTTCAATATCCATAAATAAAAAGGTGTGGTTTTAATCGACGATAAGATTATTTCAAAAAGAAAAAGACCATAAAAATCTATCGCATTCCCAATAAAATCAAGGGGAAAAGCTAAATAAAAAATCATCAGAAAAATAACATGATTTATATTCAAGTTTTTAAAAGTACAAAATTTAATGGTATGTTAAGTTAACAGCTTTATATCGGAAGCCTTCTAACATATTATTATTCATGTTTTCTGTTTTTTTTTGTAGTTCGATAGATAAATTCAACAAGCTTTTTTAAGAAAAAAAATTAGGCATGTTTAAAAACTATTCTATATTTTTTCGATGCAACCTCTCATTGATTAACTAGTATTATTCAGGAATTCCTATCATTATTATTAAACGAATAAATCTGATTTTTTTTGTTGTAGCTAATTTATTAAAAAATTATCTGTCACTTCTAACAAAAAAGTTACTATTTTTAATTTAATAATCATAGTTTATTACTGATAAAATTTTTAAAAAAGATTAATTTCGTAGTTTGTCTAATTTTAGAAAAATATTAGTATTTGCAAGTAAAGTGAAACATGTTTAACAATAAAACGCTAAAGATGAAATATTCGTTAACACGAAACAATACATCGGTCACTTGGGGGGGGGCTGAATCAAAACTCCTTCGGGGCCCTTTTTTAGATATGGAAGCCCTGTTAGTGGACTGTTGTTACCCATGCTGGGGCCCTTTTTAGCTTAAGAGTCCCGTATTATTGATACGGCGGTAGCTACGCCCCTGACAATGGTCCCGACAAACTTACTATGTATTCCGGGAGAAGGAGGATATTGAAACTGAGCCGACAGTTAGTGAAATTTTTGAGTAAGTTTCTGTATTATTGGACTGTTTTATTGTATCGTTGGAAGAATTGGCTGCAGTAGACGGTGATGGTATGTGTGCAGCCCCAATTATTTTAGACAAAGACATTTTGGAGTTTTTTCAAAGTTAAAAAAATATCATTGATGCAGATTCCGAAAATGAAAATAAAAAGAATAATACAGCTCCTGTTCGCAGGTCATCCGAAATTAGGAACATCATGACAAGTATGCGCAGTTACTTAGACGCACATTTCAGTGGTGAAATGAATAACAAAATGGACGACATCGAACAATTTGTTGTCAATTTGATGCTAATAAAGACAATGCAAAGAAAAATGTAGATTATTTTCCAAAAAATCAAATTTTTTGTTTTTCAAAAAGCTTTAAAACTTTGCATTAAATTTATGTTCTTGTGAATGTTCTTGCTTCATTGATTTTTATTGAATACATGCATATATACCCATCTATGTAAATAAAATGTACTCTAATAAATCTATTAGAGATCTATTATCTCCTTGAATAAATCTATTATCTCCTTGTTGAATCTATAATTTTTGCAATATCTTTTAACAAGAAAAAATATTTCAGTCCCCTCAGTTTCGTGCTAAGCGATTTTCACTATATAAGGGTTTGATTATGGAAAGTAAAAACTAACTCAGAAAAAAATAACCATTTATATTAATTTTTATCATATATTTAAATTCCTCTACTTTCACGTTTTTTTTTTTTAAAAAATTGCATAAAATAAAATACATAAATGGGATAATAAGTACAATACAATAGAATATCAACAAAAAAAAAATCGTATCCAAAACATATTTTAACTAAAAATTACCAAATGTGATTTAATAAACATCGAAATATAAAATTAAAAAAAGGAAAAAAAATTGCATATAGTAAATTGTGTGGACTTTGAAATAACTTATGTATCCTGCTTTGGAATATTTCATCAAATAAAATACTTATCCAGACTTGTATAATTTTGTAACCATCCTAGATACTTCTCCGTTTCGCCTGCGCAAGCGATAAATCTGCAGAAAATGATACAACCAACGCCAAACAAAATATTCCCGCTAGTAACCCTTTTACAACCACATTTTCGAAACAAATCATGATCTTTTCTTATCAGCAGCGTCTTTTTCATAATACATCAAAAACAAGTGAAAAAAACAATGAAAACTAATATTTATTAATATTTTTATATGTGTACAGTGTTGTCGCCAATAATGCTAACTTGGCAAGATTTGCGCCGGCGAAACTTTTAAGTACCATTCCAACATCCATTTCTGCATATCATATTTTATTATATAATTTTAGTTTCTATTTGAATACATATCAGTGTTTCCTGCTTTAAATATACTCTACATGTCATCTCCTGTATTTTAGTATCAAATTATTTTTAACGTTACAAGCTTAAATGAAATATTGCTCTTTTATTTAACACTTCTGAATTTTAAGGACTTAGTATAATAAACGGATATATGTGTTGCAACTACACGAACTGGCTCTAATAATGAGGTACTTTATTTATGTAAGAAAATTTACAAGTTTAGGCTGTGTACTTAGCTTAAGCGATGACAGCCTTAAAGCATGTGTGGTCTTTTATTTTCGCGACTTCCACACTGTTCCAAAAAATTATCAATTCCTTTTTAAATATGATTTCAACAACTTTCATTGTTCTAAGTATCAATTTTTGATGGAATTAAGTCAGGTAGGTTCTTCCATATGCTGCAAAGAACAATTACTCAACTAACAAGAGTTTACAAAATGTATCGTTTTTTAATCATTTTTAAAAGATCCTGTTTGATCGTGGTATTGTTATTTTTGGACATTTTTTAACAATGCAAAGTTCCATCAAATTCTGACGCGTTTCCTGCGTTAGAGACATCTATGGAGTGATACGAACAACAATCAGAGTGCTGTCCTACTTAACTACTGTAGCTCAAGAGAATCAGAGACCTTGCAGCGAAAAAACGAAGGTGTACAATGGTACAGCGAAAAATAAGTGATTATGTTCCACAATAAAGGTAAAATTGCGACATTTTGCACCTATTTTGCTTTTTCTTCAATCACGTTTCCGGATGTGATGATTTTCAATATTCGTTTAGTGTCCGGTTTTCGTACACTGCATGGATCGCATTCGGTTTTTGGTTATCTGAACAATTGCGTATCCCGTGTCCGGTCCCAATTGATTAGGATAAACGACGTTCTACTGTAAATAAATTCTTATAATACTTGATTTGTTAATAGTTTATTATTTTTTTGCCCATGCGGTGTTTCAGTGTAGATTTAACTAAAGTAGAATGTTAACCATTGGCGTAGCTAGTCCTGAATGGGCCCTGTATCAAAATTCTTTGTAGGTATTTTTAGGGGACCCTTACGATTTTTTACTTACTCATGTTGGGGCTTTTGTAGCTTGGGGACCACGTATCATTGATGCGGCGGTAGTTACGCCTTTGATGTTAACATTCATTCAGTTAGCTGAACAATAAATTAAATAATTAAAAGAAACTCTGAATGATATGGACTAAATTCATGTGACGTCATAGTCACATGATAATGGTAATCACGTGTTTCAAACCAATCAGTTCAAAAATTCAAGTGACGTCATTATCACACGATAAAAGCAATCATGGGTTTCCAGTTAATCAGTTCATGTTTTTCACTGTTGCCAACTTTTGTTCGTTGAAGAAGCTTTCTCTAAAAAAAGTATATATTTATCAATAATAATAACGTACGTAGTTATACAAAATTCATTTTATTTAAAAGTACATGCATAACATTCAATTGTTTTTTTAATTTTGAAATCTTTTAGGAAAATTTTTTTATATTATTTGAATATCTTTAACTAATTATGAAATTCGAAATTTTATCCTAATTATACAAATAAAACAACAAGTATACGATTGGTTTAATGTCTGTTTTGAATTCATTGAAGAACACGTGTTTGTCTTTATCATGTGGCCATCATGAATTAAGCCAATTACAATAATGAACGAGAAAGAATTCCAAAGTTTGCAGCCTTTTTATAATTCTACGTATACCATAAGAAAATAGACGCAATCCAAATACAGTTTTCTTGTATTCGTATTCGTGTTCTCTGAGCGTGAATTAGAAATTACAATTTTACGAAATTGTTTCAAAAATATATCGCAGTAAAATTAATATTGTAACGTGTTTGTGTTTCCCGCCACACAGCTGTGAATTGGCTTCTTTTGTGGAAATGATCACTACACATGCATTGACATCTGCACCCTTAAAATATTGCATCTTCCCAGCAACCTTTCACACCACGATGGACCCCTACTCCGCCCACGAACTGGATGTAACTCGAAGCTAAAGACGCCGACCCCGGTCATCCCTGAGACCCTAGAGAGGGTAGAGAGAGAGAACGGGAGATGGTCTGAAAACTTCGCTGAGAACAGGCGCAACTCCTCCCTTACAAACAATATTTTTTTAACTCTAATAAAATCTCCACAATTTAAATAACTTCAATGTATATTCTGTAAATAATTGCTGAAACGAAATTAAACTTAATATTTAAATTGACAAATATCACGCTACTTTTATTTATCTCAAACGTTACAATATCTTCGGATTATTATCAATTGAATAAAGATAAAATTTAAACTGTGACAGTTTTGAAAAACATTAGTCTTTTTTAAATAAAATAAACAAGCTATAAATTTTAGCATTAACAATGCTCAAATTTTTGGCTTTTTTTAAAATAAAAATGTTGTTATATATACATTACGAATAAGTTTAAAGTATAAATTCTTTTTTACTCTAGCATTGCAGCTTAATATTTTGATTTTAAAACACGCTTTTACCGCTCAATATATTAATTTCAAAAGCAATAGCATACGATTCCAAAAAGCGTAAAGTTATGTATTTAGACCAGGGGTGGCCAACCCACGGCACGGTGGAGTTGTAACAGTGGCACGCGAAGACTTACTGAAATTTTTAAAAAGATTAACCATTTTTGATCAAAAATTAAAAGATGAACCATTTTTTAAAATTAAAATTTTTTTAAAGATAAATAGCCATTTTTTACAATTTTATTGAAGTGGGATTTTCACAGACAAAAAAAATCTCAAAATTTGCTAGTGAATAAATGTTTTCTGCTACAAACATATAAAAAATAAATATCACACAAAGCTAGCTGTTGTGCACCTATAATAACCTAATTTTGTTAGCATCTGTTAGAGCTAATCCTAACATAGATGCTTAGTAAAAAAAGTAATAATTCAAAAGCCACATTAAGTAAGTATTGAGCGTTTAATTCTTTTGAATTGTGAATGACTCAAGTTGCTCGTTTTTATTTTACATATATAGCTGACCTAATTGATTAAACATGTAAAAAGTTTATTAACAACAAAATCTAATTTTGTACTTTCGTCTTATTTATTATATTATTATATGACTAATAGATTTGTATTAAAAAATGTGCAAGTTGCTTAAAAATCCCATAATAAACCTATAAGTAACATTTTTTTTTACTTTTTCATATTTGTTCGTTGGAAAATTTGGAAGTGGCACGCATAGAATTTTTTTTATTTAATTGTGGCACTCTTATCGAAAAGGTTGGCCACCTCTGATTTAGACTAATCACAAATAAAATTTCCAAGTAAATTTTTCACTTATTTATTTAAGGAGAGCGAGAGAATTGTTATTGAAAAATCAATGCTTGTATTTTTACAAAATGAGTTGACGAATAACTTACTTTATTGTATGGAAGTTGCAATAAGCATTGAATGTTTAAAATTTCAGAACCAAGTACTTTGTACCAAGTACTTAAGAACATTTATTAAAAGCTAATTCACAGGTTTACGAAGACATAACTAGAAAACAGAAAGACATGGGTTGAAAAAGGGATCCTTGTAACTAAAGAACAAGGATACCATTCTTCGATGATTCAATAAACTTACAAAAATTTAGAAATCTAAAAAATAAACTAAGCTCAACCAGTCTCGATCTACTTTTTGAAAGGTACGATAAATTTTGTGGTCGAACGATCTCGAGGCACCAAGAGACTATACATGTATGTATATATCGTGTACTTTTCCATTTCCCTTTGAATAAACAAAAACTGAATTGTTTTCTTTCATGGGGAATTTCTCAATGGCTTTAAATATCTCTAACTGAAGTGAGTAAGCTCAGCATGTGGTGTCAGATGAGGTCAATGGTACGAAACGTATAACAGCTTCGTTTTCTTGACTTTCCATCCGTGACAAGGTAACAACTTACAAGTTTCCTTTTGCTTCGCTCTGTTCTTTTAAAAGGAGCTTCGTGTCTGCAGACCACCAATTTCGATGTCGGGTTGAGACACATAGTATTGAATAAGTTCTTAAAGGTATTTCAATAATGGTAAAATTGGAATGAGTTCTGATGATGTTAATAATACATCTGTATTTGAGCGGCTGAAAAAAATATTTAAAATTATTTGAAATTCTATAAAAGTTCAGTCTTTTTCAAAAATATTTTCGAAGTTCTTTAAATAACATGATTCTCAACAAAAGGTGCAGTGGTAGTCCAATAATTAAGGTCGGTGGTTGGCAACGTTCAATTTGTATTCTGAATGTTCAGAATAATAATCTAGAACTCAGTTTTAGTCCTCAATGAACCTTGCAATGTGAATTCAATTTTGTCTTCGAACACAATACGGCTTAATTTACTAATTATTATCATTCGTCACAAGAATAAAAGAAAATAATTCAATTTGTCGCACAAAAGAAAAATTCCAGACAAAAAAAAATGATTTTAAAAGAAATCAAACTAAAATGACTGACTGCTTTCGATGGGAAAAAATTGTCAATTTACACAATTAATTTACACTGCATTTTTATATGTGAAAGGAAATATTTCTTTTTTTATTAAATCTTTAAAAATTATGACTTTTTATGTAGCGGTAAATTTTGCAATGATTATAAGCACGTTCTAAATTGTTCTATAGAGTTTCCTAGCTACTCTATGTTTTATCCAAATAGGAATTGAATTGTTTGATTGAAAACACATAGTCAATAGTTATCAAACTCCAGTGTAATGTCCAATTGTGACATAATTTTTTTCTGAAATGTAATTAATGGTTCTCTAACTATAATTCAATGTCCAATATGTCAGAATTTTTTTCTAATACAACCCTAAAACACACTCAGTGGCACAACGGCCCATGAGAGCCAAGGCCTACTGTGCTTATCTCAGTTTTCGTGACCTTGGGCGCTCAGGTGCATGAGGTGGTCCGGTCAGGTGGTCAGTCCGTCGTGAAATCCCCAGTGTTTAGTTCCAAAGCAAGCTTTATACTCATTTATCGACCCACTGAAGGGATGAAAGGCTGAGTCGACCTTGCCCAGCCCGAGATTTGAACGGTGGCGAAACGTACACCCCGAAACCAATGTTATCTTATGGTTCTGCAGTCCTTGCAAGATCCGGCTTGGGGACCCAAACTTGTCTTTACAGGGGGACTTTCCGTTACGCCTCTGGATTTGAACCCCGGACCTGTGGCATGAAAGCGCGATACAACTCTATTTATTCTTGATTAAAAGTTGTAATATGTACCACCAAACTATGGCAGCTGTAAACGATGAAATTCTTATTTGTTATCTTGCTGCTATTCTTATCCGAAAGCTTACATCTACAACTTAAACATTTTCGATCATATAAAACTGTTTATTGAAAATAATTAGTTGTTGATAAACAACAATTTTTATTGATTCGAAATTCTAAAATTATGCCATTTTACTACGGTTTTCGTCATTTTCTCTCCTTAATATGTCCCCTACAAGGCATACGTATATGCATCTTGCGGGTGACAAGTTGTTTTCATTATTTTAATTTGGAGGAAAAAATGTTTACCTTTCTAGAGAAGGTAGATTGGAAATTATAAGGACATTGTCGTTCCTTTGATATATTAAAAATAATTTATTAGAAAAAATTAGTATAACGGCATTACATAAGCAGCTCTTTCTATCATAAATCTTTCTAAAATTAGTCTGTACAGAATTTGTAGTCCAATGGCAGACATTTTTGTACTTATGGGTATCAATGCCATACAAATGGATCTCTGGATCTACTATAATTATAGTTATAGTTACTATTTTTGTGGGATATGGAGTGACAAAGGCTATTATCCCTTACTATAATTATCTACAGAATTTTCATGTAAATATTTTGAATATAGTTTTTTTTAATAAAAATATTTTTGAAGTTATAAAAGTTTTTCAATAAAAAGCCAATTTTTTCCTTCTGAATTCATTTGTTTATGCGACGACTTTACTCAAGTTATACGTGTACAAAAAAAAAATGGTTTTATAGTCGCTGCATCAAAATAAATACTTCTGATTTGCTAAAATTCTATTTGTATCTTTCAAATATGCAGATTTTAGCTATAAATAATTAAATAAATATGTATTGGCAACGAAAAGTTGGTACTTTTTCGTTTCGTCGGGCAAATCTCGCCAAGTTGGCGTTATTGGTGACATTTTTTATACTCATAAAAAATGTTATAAATGCTAATTCTCATTGGTTTTTCATATATTTTTGATGTATAATGAAAAAGATGTTACTGATAAGAAAAAACCACGACTTTTTTTGAAAATGCGGTGGCAAAAGTTTACCAGCGTTACCGTTTGGCGTCGGTTGTATCATTTTTGGTGACTTCATCCCTCGAGTCGGCGAAACGGAAAAGTAACGAAAATTTATATGTGAATTGACAACACAAAAATGACCCGATTACTTGAAATTGTTACTAAGTTGCCTTTTTATTTCCTCTCTTGTTCCTTAATTGGAATATAATAACTACATACTTTTACAAGAGTTAAGTTTCTTTCGCTCCGTATTAGATTTTAATAACGAATAAAATATTCTTATATTTTCCAATTAAAAGAATGCTACCTTCAACTAAAAAAACAACAACCTCTGATTAGAAGCATGCTACGTATATATATATATAAATCACTTCTACTGTCATTAGACACCTTTTATTTTAATTGAAAAAGAATAAGAAAGAATGGGCAGCTTATTTACTGTTAGTCCACTTATTTCCCTCCTCTTGTCGTGATTGCATTATTTGAATAACCCTATTATTATTACGCTAATAAAAGTAACGTCTAGTGATCAATATCAAAATTCTCCATAAGTTGATTGGTGTCATTTACAATGCAAATGGGATATTTGACATACGACGTATTTCATTGATTTATCCCATAACTGCGGAATTATCAACTATTATGGGGAAATACAAGGTGGGGAGATTTTTTCTTGCAATGAAAAGTCTCAATCCATTATATACATAGCTAATATTATCCTGGAATATCACTTGAGCTTGACATTTAAGTAATTTGTTTCTCGACAGCCCCAGTGATAAGTAACTGAGAAAACGATCAGATATGTAGAAGTTGACAAGGCTACACCCCTTTTTCCATCACACAAATGACAATAATAGATTTCTTCTTCTTTTTTTTATTCCCTTTGTCTTTAATGGTATTTGTTCCATTACTTTTAAATTGACTGATCACCAAGAGTTTGAAAATGCCTAGATTGCTTAAGTGCCCAAATTTCAATATTTCTTTTTTTCCCCCCCCCCCCTTCTTTCTTTATTTTTATTTATTTATTTATTTTGGAACAGCACAAAATTGAGCTTTTTTATTCAAAGGTCTTTCTGTTCTTCCGAAATTTTCATGAAGAAAGTGATTCTGTGTGCTTCTGGTATCTTAGAACAGACTTTATTTTTTTTTTTCAGAATATATTGTGCGCTCTAGAAATGAGTGGTATAGAAAGTCATTTAGCTTTGAATTCATTTCAGTTCCCATAATGTAAAAATAAAGTTATGCTTTTGTGACAGCTTAGTTTTAAATTAAGTACTTTTGTATTTTGTACAGAATTTTCATAAATAAAAAAATGGTGCAGTTTCATTAAGAATTGTAATACCAAAAAAAAAAAAAAAAAAAAACCGGGAAAACATCAATACATTTAAACAACAAACGATAACTGTGAACTTTTTACAGTATGATTTCAAGCAATATAACTGGTCAATATTTTGATCAGCCAATATTTTATTTTCATTCCAATATTCGATGATAATATCTTATTCTCATTTACAATAAAGTTATTGGAGAATATTAATCTGCCGTTAAAATCACTCTTTTTTAGATACTTTTTACTCAAATAAAATTGTATTTACTAAATTTGAGAAAATAAATGATTGTATAATAATTTTAAGCAAAAGAAATAATTGCATTTTTAATTCGAAAATGCTCTGTTAAAATCCAAACATGTAAAGTTAAATTTTTATGTACTTATTCCAAAATTTCAGAAAAAGCTTGGCTAAAAAAAACCCATTGAATTATATTAAAAACCTTAGAAAAACAGATAAAAAAAATGTTATCACTCAGGTCAGGGGTGGAAATATTTTTGTACTAGAACGCTTTATTAAATTACTTTGTAAAAAAGGGCGCAATGGTTTTGAGAATAATATTTTTCATCCAATAAAACCACTTTGAAAAAACAATAGCTTTAATTTAAGCAAAAGCATGCTTTGTTTTTTATTAACCTTACAATTATCCATTCTTATTTCAGAATTTCTTAACGCTCATAAAAAAAAAAGAAAACAGAAGTTAATCTGTAATCTAATTGCATAAAGATAAATGATGTTTTAGCAGATGTCTAAAGATTAAATAAAAAAGTTTTTCTTTGCAAAATTTTAACTCTGTATTTGTTAAATTAATAAATATTATTTTGATAAAAATAAATAAAAATACCGATGAAAAAATGGGAAAAAAATCTTACGGAACATTCGAATGTAATACAATGAAGTGTTGGTACTGCAAACAGCGCATCTTAAGATCACAAATAAACATTTCAAATTTCATTTACTTTACTTGTCTTATTCACATACAAATAGCATGTAGCTTTAATACAAGCAAATAAATATCCCTTAAGAAATTTTCAAAAACACGAATCATAATTAATGAAACAAAAATAACAAGCCAATTATTAGATTTGAAATCGTTTGATGACATGTGAATCATTAGTAATGGATCTGGTTAAGTTAGTTAGGTTAAATTGTAATTCATATCGTGTAACAACTGAGTAATGATCGGTATCACTTATTATAGATCAGGGGACAATTATAGTTTTTTGATACAAATGTCTATGCATCTCAAATTGATACTTATAAGTCCTTGTCCTTTATGGAGAGCTATCGCCTGAGAGAACTCGTGATACCTGTGTAATATCCAACAGCAATTATTATTAAATTGCTATCTACTAAACCTGGAATCTGAACGTTTACAGACAGCAAATAATGTTACAAATAATGTGTTTCAAAACTAAAATTTAATTTATTACTTAAAGTATAGTAAAATTATATATGATCTCTATTAATATTCCAATACAACTAACTATTAATATTCGTTTTTCATGTAAGTGTCATAAAATTAATAATATACCTGTTGTTATTATTAGATGGAACTGATTAGAATCTAAATTTTAATTGCTTGTTTGGAGATACGATATTTAAAGTGAACAGGAAAATTGCCAAACGATTATTTCTACATTACTTTTCTCTTACTTTTGAAATGAATCATTTTACTTACCATCTTCCTATTATTTAAATATAAATAATGCCATAACATTCATTTTTTTCAACTTTTTAAGTATTAAAACAAAAAAATTATGTGGAGTCATCCTACATATTTAAGTAATTCTAGATGTAAGTATTTCAAACATTTGCAAATGTAACACCCTTATTTCTTAAGAAAAATAATTTATTATTTTACGAAAGAAAAAAAAGGATAGATTTTATTTTTCTAAATAATTATGTATTTTTTTATTATTTATCAATAACCAAATTTAAGTTAGAGCCTTGGACTTTTTCTTTCAAAACATTTTTTATATAATTTAATTATGAAGTCTGGCCCGAAACACATATCTGGAAGTCTTTGAAAGTGCATAAAATAGATAGCAAGGTTTGGAATTCAATTCTCCTTTTCTGTACAACCTTGCTTGATACACTCGCAGAAAGTGCGATGGTTTTCAAATGGATCTTTTCCAAGTGTCATAAATATCTACGAAAAGAGTTTATAGATTTTGTTCTAAATTTGAGATTATAAATAAAAAAATAAATCAACCGCTATATGCATGCAATATATGAAAATTTTTCCTCTACTTCATACAACTAACCACAAATTCTTATACTTTTTAGGGTGACTCCCTCCAGTTTTTGTACAAAAATTTTGTATGATCTCATAACATTGCGAAAAGTTTACAACATTTGGGTACTTCTGTATGTGTTTTATTTGTAGTATATATTATTGATTTTGAAGTTATAAACATCCGTAATAAATTTTTACTTCGAATATAACGATATAGAAATTTTAATTAAGTGACAAAAAAGAAATATTATATAATGTAATCATACATGGTAAATTATACATAAACTATAATCTATATATTAAGTGTAGTCATTTTGAGTTCACTTCTGAGATTATTATCTTTTATTAATAACGGCATATGCAAGATTTTACTTTTAATGGCAGTGGCGTAACGGGGAGTATTAGCTCCCCCCCCCCTGCAAAGTCAAATTTTGTCATGTTATTAAATCTTGGACTAATAGTCGACACCACCGGGCGAAGTACTTCCTCAATATTTTTTAGATTTGGTCAATACCTTGATTTTCATGGTTGGTAAAGGTAATGACTTTTCACATAAATAAATTGTAGAAAAAGCTAAAAGATACCGCATTGCAGTTTCAAAAGTTGTTGAAAATTCTTTTACAACTCTTAGCTAAACTCTTCTAAAGACTTCGCATTAAAATCCATTTGTAACCCTTATAACTCATTTGTTGTTCCCATTTAGGTTCACGACCCCTAGTTTTAGAAACACTGAACTTTCCAAAAAGCACCCTAATAAAATGTAGCAAAAAAAAAAAAAAAAAAAAAAATTTAAAATAAATAAATAATTTTTTTTTTTTGAACATTATAACACAAACTTTACGTGTTACTACATAATCTCTCAATAAAACAACTGCATTTTTGGTTTATGATCCCGAAAAGAAAAGAAAGAAAAAGAATGTAAAGAAGAATTGGATTCGAATTTGAATAATAATTCAGACTACTTCATGCAGACCAGTCTCATAATATACAATCAACCTTTCACCGACTTCATACCTAATAAATAAAATCACGTTTCACATGATTTACCTGCTCAAACGATGAATAAAAATTAAAAACAGCTTGGGAACAAGACTGAAAATAAATAAGCAAATACACACATTATGAAATTACACAAAATAATATTTTTTTAAAAAAGTAACCATTTACAGAACAAAAGAAATGACATCTGCGGTATTTCTGATGGCCAGTCAAATACTAAGCCAGACAGTAGGAATCAAAAAATTAGAGAAAGCGTTGCGAAAATCATTTACTTCTCTCACGTTCCACATAGTGTGTAATTTGAGTCCCCAAACGGACAATTTGCAGCGGCTTCTAATTAAATCTGAGAAAGGGAAGCAGTAGACGAACAAAATTGAACGTGTTTGGGCTGAACACGAAAAACATTGTACAGAAAAGCTTTCAATCATTTGCTTGAGAAATGTCCGCCAAGCAATTTCTCTTCCAAATAGAGAAGAGATTCGATGCACGAGAAGATCACGATTGCTCTTCTGTAGGGAATACTTCCCATTTCTTTGATATCTCAATGAACTAAGGGAATTAGAATCATTTTTTATGGTGCTGACATAAATGAAGTGCCTGAAAAACGTACCATTGCAAAATCAAATTTTTCTTCTCACAGTACTGAGATATAGATGCAATACTTTCGGACTTGGATAAGTATTTTTGAATTACGATGGTATTTTTTCTAGTTACTGCAGTCATAAAAAGGATGAGGGGGCTTCTTATAATTTAAAAATTCACATTCATCGACTATCACAAACATATAAAGCCTCCACACAAAGATCTAAGCCTTTTATAGTTTTGGGAAACCGGAAACTATTAAAATCATATGATTTCCACTAAAAAAATTTTCGATTGGTCCGAATACGCAGGTGATGCAAGATTGTATCATCCTGTTTAAAAAACGCTAATGTTTCCCATTTTGCCGACTGGGTGGCGTGGTTGGTTTGTCGCTGGCCTTCTGCACCCAAGATTAAGGCTTCGACCCCGGCCCAAGTTGGTGGATATTCATGATACAGAAAATCGACAGCAGCCATGTCGTGTGATTATGCGGCATGTAAAAGACCCTTTAGTGCCTGTTTGGCTTGGGTGCTCTCGGCAAAATTAAATTCCTAAGTACAATTTCGCATCGCCAGAACTCAGGTGCCTCCCTCTGGGGAAGAAACTGGGCGTCAAAATTACCCGCTGCGATTGGTATCCGCCTATAGGGTGCCGCCTTAAAAAGAGATACCAGCTTTCGAGGATTGTACTATGGCTGCAATGGTAAAACACCAATCCGCAGCCCATTAGAAATTTTTTTAAAATTTCAGATTTTTGAGATTATTGTTTGGTTTTTCCCATTAGACTGGTAAACTAAAAATTAATTACAACGCGAAGTCTAGGAGGATTTAAGACCATTATGAATTAAAATCCATGGAAAGAAAAGTTGAATTATTACACAGATAAACCTTTAAATATAAAAATTGATCATTTTAGATACATAAATGTATCATCCTTACATACAAATATGTATTTCTTAAGCATATAAAGACTTTTCATAAGCATTCAGTCTTATTCATTCAATAAAGTATAGAATGGGGGATGATAAAAAATGAGATTTTATTATAATATAATAATTTTGAAATATTTTTTGTACTGTGTAAGATAATTTTACTAAATTAAAAAATTTAATAAAGGTATTTTTTATAGGAACAGAAAGAGGGAAGAGTTTTTATGTTAAAATTATATCTAATTTAAAATAATATTCGTCTTCATAAATTCGATTTCGAAACATTCTGTGTATCGCCTATCATAATATGAAAATATTTCAATAGTTCCGTGTAATTCTTTTTTTAAAAAAAGCTGCTTTTATTATTGTAAAGAGAAATAGCTTAATTTACATTTTAATTCAAAGTTTTACAAATATGTATTTCAAAAAATTTATATAATAATTATCTTACCTGTTAAGCATCATTTCATGTGGCTCATTTCAAAATTTGATATCCTTTTTCATATATCACGTCCATATTTCAGAAAAGATTATTTTTCTTATATGTGAAGTTATGTTTGAAAATGTTCTGAAAAAAAAAGTAAATAAAAGCAATACATTAAATTAATGAAATGTATTCAATCAACTTTTTGAAAAGTATCGATAGAGCTATAGATAATCCCTTAAAATAAAAAAAAGCAAAATAATGAAAGAATAAACTTAAACAAAACAATAATTAATTTCTGATAACTAAGCAATTTTACGTTTTTAAATTTCGTAATTTTTTTTAACGTATAAATCCTTTTTTTTTAGTAAAAAAATGGATGAAAAAAAATTTAGCCAATATATTTATTTTTTAATATTATTCAAATTTTTTGGTCAGTAATTCATGAATTAAAATTAAAAACAAACCTACAAAAATAATAGTGCACAAATAAATTACCCTACCAAAACTTAAACCTTTTAAAAAGTCGTTTTTTTATTTCCTCATACGCTACATTCGCCAAATCAATGAATTTTTACATATTTTTCAGATTAAATAAATACGTTTTTAATGATACTTCATTTGATATATTATTATGATATGACATGTATAGTGTATTATAATTATTTAATAATATATTATTATGATATATTGCTAAAAATATATTAGGATTAAATTCAGTTCAATTATAATCAAATATCTAAAAAGACAGTTATCTTCGATTCAAATAGTGTTTTCTTTGAGTAAATTATTACAATCGTTTTCTCCCCTTTCATAGTGTAATTGCAATGTCGGTTTGAGTGCATTTAGTAAAATAAATAATTTTGCTTATTTCAAAGCGAATTTTTCAAAACATCTGTTAAATTGAATCAGGAAACAATTAAATGGATATGAAAGTTGTAAATTATATGTAAAACAGGAATTTCTGAAATCTGTTCGTGATAGAAAAATCGTGATTTATGTTTATTGGGGTTAATAATGTACTTTGCATGCTATACACATACACACACAGGAGTGTACACAATGGGAGAGTTTGGGGGTTCACCCCCCTCAATATAGACCGATTTTTAATTATTACCAAAGAGATTCTCTCTTGAAACTTTCGTCTACATGTTTTTTAAATGTACCCTTATAAGAGAAGTATGTGTATTCTCTTATAGGAAGTACTGCACACATCCACACAAACATATATATATATATATATGAACGGGAGACAAAAATTACTTGAATACTATAGATTAAAATAAATAATTTAAATATGAAAGCTCTACATATATTGTTATGATAAACAAATGCATTTATTTTAAAATGAATTTTGCTTTTGAATATAAAGCTATACAATAGAAATTTATTCATAAAACCCCTTTGCTTGATTCCTATCATAAAGAAATTTGTTTTTTCAAATTTGTGTTTTTTAAACATTACAGTAGTATAAATACATATCGCCATTCAATAGAAAAAGCTACTGATAAAGTGAAATAAATATATCTTGAATGAAAAGTAATTTTCTTGAAAGCAACAGAATATCGTGTAATTCTCTCGGAAAATGATCATTTTAAGGGATATACACACTTCAAAATACGCCCTGTTAGATACTTAATACAATGTATAATTTCTTTTCTTTATATTAATGCTAATAGTATTATTTCATTTTCATTCTTTCGTCAGATGAGAAGAATAAGAGTATTTGGAAAACCGTTATTCAAATAAAACAAAAGCAATGTCTCAGTGCTTTTTAAAAAAAATATATTATATCATGTCTCTTTTCTCATTCAAACAAAAGAGCATAAAAATACCTTCTTTCTTACCTAATTATTGCCTTTCTTTTAAAAAATATATGTTTCACCCATCCTTGTTTTAAAAAGAAAGTACATGTTCATCACAGAACGAAAAATGTGGACTTCAATTTGGGTAATTATTGCTTTGATGTAACGGTTCGTATTTCTTAGAACAGTTTTCTACCAATTCATTCTCAGGCTATTCAAAGTTGAACTTCGTAGAATGCTATTTAGGACAGTTTTTGTTTTCTATGTATTCAAAGAGAAAATGTGGCGTATTATCTTCTATTTTGGTTGCGTGCAGATATCCCATTGTATTTAAGAATGAATCAAAAGGATGTTTTTTTTATAAAGTAGAAAATATTAAGCGAAAATTAAACATTTGGAATTGATAATTTAAATAATAGTTTTACGTAAAGTTATTATTTCAATATTTAAAATTAAAAACATGTTTTACCCGATGCAAAAGTTAAATACCACAATCATTTCATCAAGACCAGATTGGTTAGACGAAAACCACGAAAAAACTATAAAATGGAAAATCCCTTAAAACCGGGGTGGGCATTACGTCGATCGCGATCGATCGGTGGACCACCAAGACATGTTGGCGTGACCGCCTAAAAATTTTACCAGTTAGTAATTATATACGGAAAATACAAAATTGGCTGACAGTAAGCAGACTAAGCCTTCTACTGACTATAACAGCGAAAACTAACTTTAGATTAAAATTTTTTATTTTTCAAAGTTTTTTGAATTGTTTCATAATAAATGTATCATTTGATATAATTATATTTGGGGCTATTATTATTAAGTTTGTATCTTGCGTTTTGCTTTAAACGCAGTTTTAAAAGTGTTGTTTTTTATTTTAGTTCTGTAGATAAGTTATAATAATAACTTTTTCCTTACCTCACCACACCTACGACATTGGTCAGTAGCGCACAGAAGAATTTTTAAAGGGAGGGGGTCGAGGGTTGAAGGTCTACCATTAACGTATCATATACCCCAATACGCAGCCAAAGATATTGTTTTGATTTTGTCGATTGTCGGGAATGAAAACAGCAAAAAATAAATTACTAAATAAATAATTAACATTAAAAAATATAAAAAAATTACTTATATCAAATATTTAATTACACTTTACGTACAATATATACATGGGACTATAATGAATCGGTAAAAAATGAAGGGTTATGAGGGAAGGTCTGGACCCCCTCCCCCTGCTCTTGTGGGCGTCACTGACACTGAGTGGACCGCAACTCCTTGAAAAAATTAGAAGTAGCCCGCACCCTGGAAAAGGCTGCCCACCCTGACTTAGAATAAAGAGCCGCATCAAATTCTCAAATATATATATTTGTTCTTATTCTAAGTAAAAATGTTTGAGAAATACCCTTAGGAACACTGAAAATAGCGCACCAAGAAGGAAGCGAACTACAATCGCGAAACTTTGCAAATCGTAAAGGACCAGCTTTATGTTGATGACATTCTACAACCCCACGTGGGATATTTTTTAGTGATCTTCCAGGGGCAATTTTTAAGCAAGATAATGTTCGTTCGCATACAGCTCGGGTAGCTCAAGACATTCTTCGTTATATTCGATTCTTCCATAATCAACCCACTTCCTGAGCTTGTCTCTTATAGAGCATTTATACGATCAGTTAAAACACGAGATGACACCGTGTCACTTTGTAATGAATTGGAGGTGACTATTCAAGATTTGTGGGCCCATCTGCCTCAAGACAATATATGATTGTCTAATTAATTTAGTGCTAGACCGTGTTGTGGAATGTATTGTACACACAGCATTTGTTTAGTTTTTTTAAATTTTGGAATCAAGTGAATCTCACATTTGTATCTTATGTGTATTAAATTTCATTTTAATCTTAAGATTCACTTTTGGGGAGCTATTTTCAATGTTCCTGAGTGTATAAACTGTTTGAAAACTTGTTGGATGTAAAAAACACTAATTTTCTAATGCAATTATCATTTATTTTCATAGTTTTCTACAAACTAGTGTTTTCAAACAGCGCCATTTAAATATATCCAAACTTTGCGCTAATTGAATATGTGTAAATAGAAGGATTATTTTATTTTACGATTAGTTTTCAATACGTAAACACACGCACACACAACACAGGTACACAAAATCATATATCGAACACTTTTCATATTGTAAGTTAAACTAATATAAGTGAAAAAAAACCAAGAAAATGAGAATATTAATTTGTTTTTCATCAAAGATTTGTGTTAATTACCTGAACTTAAAAGACTTCCACTCATTTATTAATTTCAAAAGCTCTAATACATAACTGATTTATGTGAACATTATGGAAATTTGAATATCATGTTAGTCCCATTTGAATGATTAATCGTGTAAAATAAGCTGGAACTTAAATGTGCTATAATTAATATATGTGCACTTCATCAAATTAAGAAAGTAATTTAGGCCTTTTAAGTAGCAATTATGTTAATTTTCACTCGCCAAGAATGCATCTAGTCTTCCATTAATCTAGGAAAATTTAGGAAATAACTTTACCTGCAAAGAATTTTTTGCACATATACACTATCAATAACATCGCAAGTTTATGAATAATATCTTAAAAAATAAATTCTTAAATTTTCAGGTGTTGAAAGAAGGTTTTTAACTCAAAACGATTTATTTTGGAAATTTTATGCCAGCATTGATTTTATAGTAAAAAAAAATGGGAAGAATAATTTTTTTAAAAAAATAAACAAAGGCAATGCCAGCAGACAGCTGTTTCAAACTGTTTAATGAGTTTCTCTTTCTTGAGTACCATGAAGATAGTTACTTAGAAATGAAAAAGAAAACTTTTGGAGGAAAGGGAAGTATCTTCTATTTGGCCCGTTTTCAGATATGTTCTCATCCTTTTTTTTGCTATTATATAAATATGATAATACTTGCAATTAAGATCTCAAATAATTAAACTTTTGTTGCAAATGTTACAACCAAGTCAAATTTTTTGGAAAGAAATTTGATGCAAGAACAAAATCAATTACACACAAGCACAAAATTACTGAAAATTATCACAGAAAATAATTATTCCTTTTATTGGATTGATTTTTATATTCCATTGCCACATTAAAAGGTACAAAAAATATATTCTTAAAATTATCTCTGAAGAATTTTAAGCTACATCATTTTACATATATAAACAATTTCTTTATATATCAATCAAACTGAAACTCAATAAAAAAAACTCATCCGAAAACAGTTTTAGTTTTACAAATCACTTTGTAAATGCTCTTTGTATCCTCGTATTGCTTTTTTTCTTAGGAATTATCTGTAAGAAGGAAAAAATATCCATTTGCAATAATAACCCTACAAAAAAAAACACGTATTGCAACTCACATTGGTGGTAATTACATTTACTTCTTACTTAAATTGTTGCAAGCCTTTCTCTCTCCCTTTTTTTCTGGTCTGTCTGGTAGCTTAAACTGAAATGATAACAACTTCTTAATGTTCTCTTTTGTCCGTCAAATGTGTTTGGCGATTAAAATCTTCTGTCCAAAGTGTTAGTGTTTTAATCAAGGGGTAGACTCCTATTCAGTAGAAAAGTCTTTAAAAAAAAGAGCGAGGATACGTTTTCATTCAGGAACTTCTGTGTTCTAATTGGCGAGTGCCTTCCTTGCATACAGCCCCAGGATATATCCAGCTCTATGTGTGTTCCCCATTGCATTTTGAAAAGAAGCCATCCTTTTAAGTTAGATTGTATTTTCCCTTTCTTCCTTTTCTTTTTTGTCTGCTACCTTTCGTTCGTATGAAGCATTCGGCTATGCATGCCTTCTACTTACCAATTATCTTCAGTATGCCTGAAATTTGCCCTTAGTCACGAACTCTTCTGGATCGTTTTGGGATAAATTCTGAAGCATTTGCATAAAGTTACTTGTCTGACTCGTAATTGGACACAAATGAAGCACTCCAATTCCCATTAACAGTTCAAAATTACTAGTGGAGCAATCATACGTCGTAAAATTTGCCTTTTGAAAAGATTATTGCTTGTATGTATTAAATGAAACAAATGCCTCTTTTATCTGAAAGACTGTTCCAGAATGTTAAATGGGTTATTTGTAGAAGTTAAAATACATATGTGTTTCGTATACATTAAAATATATTCTTCAGAAATTGAAAAATATAAAATATAAATTTGTGTAAAAAAAATTCATATAAATTTTTTTGTTTATCTGGGTGATTTTAATGAAGGCTCCAAGGGGGAAAAAACATATAGTCAATGGTCTCAGTAAATTCCGAAATTCTGAAATTTGCTGCTTTTAATTCCAATTTTTTCCCAAAAAGGTTCTATAAAAATACCTTGTAAAAAAAAACTTTAAAAATATTTTGATTTAAAAAATTTTACATGTTATTTCATACCACATTAAAAACCCGTTTATAATACAATTTTAGTTTTAAAAATTACGTGATTCATAGTTTTTATTCGTCAAAACTTTGGGTCAGTGTCTTTCCTCTTTGGGATTTCACTAGGGGCTTAGTAACAACCGTATCAATGATACGGGGCCCTCAAGCTGCAGAGGCCCCAACATACGCAAGCAAAAAATCGTAAAATGTTAAGGTGCCCTAAACAAAGGATCCAAGGAATTTTTGACAAGCTACACCAGTGGATTTCACATTCTCTTGCGAATATATATTTAATTAATGTGAATATGTATATGTTGCCCATAACGTACAAATATCGACAAATATATAGAATGTCGATATGTAAAATTCGACAAAGGTAGACAAAAATAACATCAAACATTATTATTTCAAATAATGTGTCTATAAAATCTATAACAAATGCATTATGATATTGATTTCAAATTATTCAACTGTTTCTCATAATATTTCAAATACCGCTTCACGCCAACAAATGTATTTAAACATCGAACAATATTATAAATTTAATAATAGGATCTTAAATTAATAGCCCCTGTGTAGCGAACAGATCTGAAATACAACGGATATCACTGAGTAATATATTTATAACAGGGTTGTTACATTGTAGCAAAGTATAATTTTAGGCTATAATTGTTAGCAGATTTTCATTATTTTTTACAAGTGTCCCTGAAAATCTGCTAAATTATTAAAAATTCCAAAAGAAAATGTTTAGTAATAGTTATTATCCAACCCAAATCGATTTTCATTTTCTGCAAGTAATTTTACTTTTCAAGCCCAATCACTTATAATGACTTTTTATACGAACGAAGTGTTTGGGGTATTTTAAAAAAAAGCCGTATAAATATCCGCATCGATCAAAAAAATTTTAAATCCTGACTTACCCGAATGCATTTTGAGTACTTATGAAGAATCGACCCACACTTCTACAAGTAAATTTTCTGTGTATCAATCAAAGAAAGGGGGGCAAAAGAAGGGGGGGGGGCAAGAACAACGAAAAAACCTGATAATGCTGAGAGACGTTTAATTAAGCTCCATCTATCATAGAAGTATGTTGACGGTAATTGTGATGCGTCCGTGTTCATCAGGTTAATCAACAGTTGTTTGATGCCTCCGACCACCTTGCTTAGACTCAGAAGAAAGATACTTAAGGCACAAATATATAATGAACGGGTGTTTGATGGTTTATTCCATGTTAAATGGTTCTGCAGGTTTTTATAAGTTCTAACCAAATTGAAATAATATAATTAAATTTTAAGAATTTTAAAGATTTACATCATTTTGCGATTATCTCTCTGTTTAAAATTTGCAAATGCTAGTACAAAAATATCGAAAATATATTAGCCATTGTATATATTGCTACATTATTTCTTTAAAGAATGTAGGATTGAGCTGTAAGTTTCTAAAATATTACATTGAAAAAGAATTACACTTTAAATAAATGCATATAAAACCAAAGGATTAAGAATTTAAATCTAATTTTCATTGTTATATTTTATGATTTAAATTACCGCGTATTTTATCTATATATGCTAACCAAACGTATCAATAATAACAATGAAAATAATATCAGTTTTTGGCATGGTTAAAAGTTTTAGAACTGATTGTTTTCATATAGAAAAAAATGTTTTTGCTCATTACATATCTATTGAATATTCTTACTTTATAACTCAGAATTGTAGATTGCTTGTTTAATAATTCTAACTCGTACATCAACGCATCAAAAAATAAAGAAATTTATTAGAATAATATTTATTTTAAAATATATATGTTAAGAATATTTCAAGTTTCTTAAGAAGTAACAATACTTTTTTGACACATGGATAATTAAAGATAATGCAAATTTTACATGTTAATATGACTAAGATTTATAAAATACCCGCGTTATTAAGTAAATTTTTTGAAAAAGTTGTATTTTTTGACATTTTAAAAAAATTATCCGTTAGAAATAAGATTGATTTTTAGTCCTTGAACATGCTAAAAGATGAGAAATATTTAAAACTTCAAACATTGATGATGAATACTTTCTACTTACTTAACGATTATGTATCAAAATAACTGTGAATAACTTCTCTCGCTCAATTTTTGAACTTTGGCAGTCAATTTTTAACAAGAAGCCCTAATATACCTTACAGCTCATTTGCAAAAACATTTGCTAAATTTGAAAACGAGAAGACAAAGTTTTTTCTTACCTGTCATTATATAAATGTTTTAATCCATACATTGCACTACACTCTAAATTTAACAGAATTTTCATCAAATTATCCGTACAAAAGAAAGGTACCAATTCAACTGCGTTCTCTTTTCTGATATCTCTTCCAATTCAAGATTTGCACCTGCCATTGCCATTTTCATTACTATCACGTATCTGCGCAGTAAACCATCTCAGACAACCAAGAATGCGTAAAAAGGTTACAATGAGGATCTCCAGTTCAGTTTCTCAGCACCATTCACTGAACCGCAAAATTTAGAATTCGAAGATTATATTTAGGTTTGTACTCATGGTAAGGGCATTGTGTCTCTAAAACTACATTCAAACTGTGCATAAACAATTGTTTCTAAGTATAACTCTCAGATTTTATATAAAAGAAAACGCTCATTGAACAAGATTCTTATTGACCCCGTGAACCTTAGGTTATCCCCCCTCCCTCCTCGCACTGCTATGAAAATGCCAATAGACGATGCATGACACTCTATTAAATGATGCGAAGTAAAAAAGAAAGAACAATATCACAGTTCGCTAAAAAATAACAATAACATTGAGTGGAAAAATATGTTCAGCATTTGTGAACCAATTCTTTTTTAAAGGATTCTATTTCATTGATTACAGTTGAAACTAACTCTGTCAAGTGTATTAAAGTTGTTGCTCTGTCAGAAATAAAACTGGAAATGTGGGTTGGTATTTCTTTTTTTATCCTTGGTGTTTCTTGATTTCGAAAGATATAAAGATCCTGTCTTTTGTATCGGTTATGAAATCTTACTCAATGCCATTAAACATATAATGTTTCTTTTAAGCAAGTTATATAAAGTGAGAGGTAGAAATATTTGCATCGTTAATGTTTCCATAGTTTTGCATTGGTCAGCCTAATACGCAGAATTATGCGAAATTTTGAAAACCTTTTTAAAGAAATCGAAATGTAAGTTTTTGTTTTTGGGGCATACAAATTATTTAAATAAAAAACATTTGGTGGGATTTATCTTCAAGTTTCCCACATTTACAAAAAGTCAAGAAATCTTTTAAATTAAAATTGATGAGGCTTTGAATTAAAATGAAAAGGCTGCGATTTTTATATAAAACTGTATATATACTGTACAATCCGGCGTATAACGCACACCCATACTTTCAAGTTGCAATTTTTAATTTTTAGGTATATTCACTGTATAACGCGCATCCCCTTTTTTAGGAAGAAACCTGAAACTTACGTGCGCAATACTCTTATGCTTTGAAGTCATTTATTCCAGGTAATATTCCAAGCTTTAGAAAAAAAATAGAACACTTTTAGAACTACAACCCATTAAATTCATAAGGAATGTCATTTCGCTTAAAGAAGCAATATTTCGACATATACAGAAGTCTAATTTTTTTCAATGCTCATCTTTTTGTATTTTTAAAGCTCACATTTTCATACCCGGTGTATAACGCGCACTCGTAAATTTTGATCTCATTTTTTGTGTTGAAAGGGCGCGTTATACGCCGGATTTTACGGTATGTAAAAGTTTTATGTGAATTAAAATGTTTTAGAGGCAGCCGTTGAATGGATTGACGAGGAAACATGTTGATGTTTTAAAATCCACATTTTATCGAACACACACAAAACAAACCCAAAAGGAAAAACATGCGAACATCTAGGGCATAACACAAAAGCGTTCTTTATTCAGTCTGGAGATCTCAGCTTTTATAGTTTTTCTCAAGTGGAATCTTTTAAAACCATATGATTTCCGGTAAAAACTTTTGGGATTAGTCAGAATACGCGGAAGATGCAACATTGCATCCTCTTGTTTTAAAAACGGGAACGTGGCAGTTTTTTAGGAGATAAAGTTGTGGTTAATAATATGCTTCCCGTTAGGCAGGTAGACTAAAAATTACTTATTACGCGAAGTCTTACCAATACAAATAAGAAAAAATCCCTGGAGAGAAAATTTAAGTTCAATCTCACTCAATATTTTCGAATTTATCAGGCATTGCCCCCTAAATTTAGGTAGTTAAAAATAAGTATAGATATGCTTTCAGACTGAAATATCACTTATCATAATACTTTTTTGTCTGCGTCTTTTAATTCTTTTTCCGAATTACTTGCATTGAAAAAATAAATGGAAACACCTGATATAAATTCCCTAAAAGTGCGCTTGGAATAAGACTATAATTATATATCCTTTGGTACTAACAATATCAATCATACATGGATAAATGATTTAATGATGACTCGCTCTCCATCCAATTTCTTTCAATTAAACCCTATGTATTTTATACCTTTCTATTTATCAAGCCTACATTGGAATGGCCGTCTTTACTTTTATGCTGTCAAAATTAAATTCGCTCCCTTGATACTAAAAGAAGATTAATCGAGTTCACTAACAAACGGAAATAGACCAAAAACAAAATGAATGCTCCAAGAAGATACATTACAAGAATTTATGAGTTCAGTGCCTTTCAAGAAATTCATCATAATTTCTTCATTAGCTCATTGCAATTCCAAAAATATATTTAAATTGGTTTTAAGACATCCTAATTTGAAATTAATTCCAAAAAATTGGTTAAATATATGTGCATTTTATGTATTAAATTGAACATTAAATTCAAAACGAGAGGGGGGAGAGGTTTATGTACTTTATCTGAAAAATGTGTGCTTTTTTAAAATAATACATTTTTGATCATCAGAGATATTCAGATCATAAAAAATTAATATTTAAAAAAAAACAGCTATGTTTTAAAAGAAAAAGTTATTATGCAATCTCTTTTTCAATTCCTACTATTAGTTCAAAGTCTTCCTAATATATATATATATATATATATATATATATATCTTGTGTTCACAAATTTTAAATCGTTAATAAAATATTTTTTATTCATCCACCAATTTCAAATACAGTTTTTAAACTTGATGTTGATACAGTTTTTTCAAATATTAATTCATTAACTTAATTTAATTAATGAATAAATAGTAACAAACAAACATAATAGTCCAACACCATATATAGAATGGAAAATCGCTCGCCGGGTCCCTGTAGCGCGTTGGACTTCTAATCTAAAGGTCGTGTGTTCGAATCCCACCTGGGATGGCCTAATTTCTGAGAATGTGATTTATTTTTACTGTTCCAGGAATAATTAAATTTTATTTATGAATAAATAGTAACAAACAAAAATAATAGTCCAACACCATATATAGAAAGGAAAATGGAAAATCTCGAGGAAAATCGATTTCTGTTTTGACACTTAATATTGTGATTCTGTCATATGTATATACATATTTATATTAATTGTAATTATTTAATAAAACGTAACTAAAATAAAAATTTTCTTTCTTGACTTAAGTAGGAATTGACTTAAAAATATTTTATATTATTGTTTTTATGTATTATTGTTACGGCTTGGATAATTATTATCCATATTCCATGTTGGATATTAATATCCATATTCCATATTGGATATTATTATCCATATTCCATATTGGATATTACTATCCATATCCCATATTGGATATTACTATCCATATTCCATATTGTATATTATTATCCATATTCCATATTGGATATTATTATCCATATTCCATATTGGATATTATTATCCATATTCCATATTGGATATTATTATTCATATTCCATATTGGATATTTTTATCCATATTCCATATTGGATATTATTATCCATATTCCATATTGGATACTATTATCCATCATATCTAATCATTATTGAATAGATATGGTTACATAAAAGTGATCTCTATAAAATCATTGTACCCGGTAAGAACTTAAAAGTAATCTAAAATACTTTAAAACAGGGGTTGGCAACTATTTTGGCTTGAGGACCACATTTTGGAAACGGAGGATACCGGAGAGCCGCACCTTTTTTTAAATGATTGCATTCATTAGTTAACATTGTATCTCAGAAAAGGTATAAATTGTACCATAAAAATCGAATATAAGTTATTCAAATAGTGGCAGTTTTATTCAAGTTATTTACTGTGCTAATTTCATATCCTCTATAGCTGCACGCCCATTAATGTTAGAATCAGTTTAATGAGACAAATGTATCCTATCACACTTTTCTAGAATTTTTTTTAAAATCAGGAGTAAGATTGCTTTGTTTGTTGAAATTCTCATCACATCCTACAAGTTGTATGCACCCAACTTGGGTTTATATTTACTCATGTTGATCTTCATACAAAAAAAAACTTTTCTCACGAATATATGTTGAAAAAATATAGAGACCATTTTCTGCTTATTTGGTTTTCTGAATGTCTTGGCCGGGGAGCAAAAAAACTCTTTGCGGACCGCTAGCCGCCCACCCCTGCCTTAAAAGGTTGTTAGTATGGCATTAAATGTATAAATTGATAATATAAATGGAAGATATTATCACTACTTATATTGTGATTCCTAAAAGTATCTCAGAATTGTAATAAATCACAGCATTTTCATAAAACATTTTTTGAATAAGAAGGCAGATAAAATAAACACTGAATTTAGATTGACTTTTCTGTCGATAATTCTACAAAAAAAAAAAAAAAAAAAACTTAAAAATCCTGAAATAGCAAGAAACAAATTCTTTAAAAAATAAAAGTAATTTAAAAATATCTTTTAATTTAAAAAAATTCCTCTGAAAATAACAAAAATTAACCTAGTAAATTTACACTTTTTTATGTATGAGAATCACGATCAGAATTTAAATATAAAATTATGAAAGTGTTTCAGATTCTATCTTAATTTATTCAGTTACTGCGGCTCCAAAGTTCTTAAAAGTCAGATTCAAACAAAACAAAAAAAAAGACGCAAGGATCCATTTTTTTATTGTTTGTACTTAACTAAATGTTTCTCCGGGTTCTCAACTTGGGAGGTTAAGCGAAAGTAAATCTTGAAATAGATGCAATAATTCAGCAAACCAACAGAAAAATATTTGAATATGCAATTCAAAACTAAATTCGTAGAGCTTGATAATATCTTAATCATAAACCGTCGTGAAATTAAATCCACATAAAGCCATAGAAGTGGCAATGCCTTCGAGGATGTAACGTATATAATTTACAGTATTCATATCTTCTAGCAGCTGTATTTAAAAACGTGTCATTACATTCTAACCTAAAAATGTATATAATATATATATTTCGTTTTTCATATTTGACTAAAAACAATATTGGAAATTAGTGTGGAATCACAGTGAAAGACCTAGAACCAAATAAAATAACTTGTAAAATAAAAAATAGCCAAGAGACTCACGTATGTTCGACGAATCAACTAAAAGATAACGAGCAATCAAAATTTAGAACATTTATATCACTGTTCCATGGGGAAAAGCACATGAGCAGAATTTAAATCAAAACTAAAAAGCAGAAATAAAGTGTAAGCAAAGCCTGTGAATTTATTTTTCTCCAATTCAGAAGAGAAAAAAAACGAAAGTATAATATCAAAGCCAGAATAACAAAAAGTTGATGCAAATATTTTTTTTAAAAAAATTCCCATTTTTATTATTTTTATGCTTTCTCTTAAAGGTAATCCAGAACAAATTAATGACGCCAAATAACCATGAGGTAAACCTTTTTTTGTTCGATGAAAAAAATGGTTCAGTCATTAAGAACCTAAAAGGGTACTTAAGAACAACGTAATTACTTTCTTATCTGATTCTTTCCAAGCTTTTAACTAGTCTCAAATTTCAGTGTTTAAAACCAATGAATATTAATGTGTTATGTGTTGAAGTTTTCTTGGCTGAAAAATGTTCCAACAAATTTTCTATTGAAACGTGGAAGTGTCAAACTCTGTTCAAAGAATGATTCTTCACGCTGTGAACATTTACAACAAGCAATAGAATGTTGCTCATGGACAGCCTTGGTGCTGATGGTAGGAGACCAACGTACGTGGGCGATGCTTTTTGAAGTTGAATATTAAAAATCAATAATGGGGTTTTTCTGAAGAACGACCTACTTCTCTTTTGTTATTTATCAAGGAAGAGTGATGAAGGATTCAAGAACATAAGACCAGTACTTTAAGCGAGGGCGATTGTAGAATTGAATTATAACCTTGGAATAGAAGAATCTAAATAAATTTGGATTTCTTTTGAAATTTTTTGATTTCAAATGGATATAAATGATGAGATGATTATTGTAATTTAAACTGTTAGGAAATAATGAATTAAGCTACATAATATGGTACCGAATGGAACGTAGCTGTTGGTAAAACAATAATAGCTTAGATCGTTCAATTATAATAAAAAAAAATTTTAAATTTCAGAAAAGATTAATTAATAATATTTAATATTTTTTTATATTGTATGGAACTTCAAGTTTTTGATAGTCCTATACAATATCTTATTTTCAAAACAAGCAATCGCAATAGTCATTTTTTTTCATTAAAATTCTTTTTTGAAAAATCCTTTAAAATTTATCATTTGTTTATTAATATTACTTTCATTGTTTAATAAATAGTAAAGTAAAAAAAAAACTATAGATAAAAATTATTATTTAATGCGTTAAAGACAAAATATAGTGCTCATTAAATCACTTAATAATAGTATATATAGTACACAGTTAAATATGAAAGAGAAATTGAAAATATCCTGGGTAATTAATGAAGGAAACAATGGAAAAATTCCATAATAATATTAAAATTCTTTATTATTTTTTTAAATAATTTTTCTAAAAAAAGGTTTTCCTCATCAAAATACACTAAAAATACCTTCTATCAATATCAGTCAAATAGGAACAAAAAAATAAGAAAACACAAAAGAAAATATGAATTAAATGGTAAAAAAGATTATTCTTTTGGAAATTAATTATAAAATAATAAAATTTTTACCGCAAATGTAACTTGTTTGTTCTTCTTTTCTTTCAATAATAGAATAATAAAAATGCGACGCACAATGCTTAAACTTCTGTCACACCTGAAGCAAAACTAGGACTTTGTAGTAATGCATTTAAAAATGATTCAATTTTTAATCGTATTATTTTTCATTCAAATTATTGTTATTTTTAGATTGTAATTAATATTGTGCTTTATAAAATACCGAAAAAAATCTATGAAAAATCATTTGAGAACAAAAGGTTTATAATGAAAAGACAAGATGAGGAGAAATGCAACACATAGTGAATATCACTAAAGGTTCAACACTTTTTATGAAAAAAAATATTAATCAAAACTTTCAATTTAATCTTAATCAGATACGCTTACAAGAAAGAAAAGTTTATAGTAGTAATCTTATTCAATTCCAGGTAGAACATAAATTAACATATCTGTCTTTGAATCATTCAAGCATTTAAAAGAGCATCCCACGAGGTTTCATTCAAGTCTTCTAATTAAAAATGATGTCCTTTTTGACAATTTTTTTCTGTTTCCTGTTTTGGTATACGAAAAAAAATGTAAGAGAAATAAAGAGAATGTATCTAGAAAGATAAAAAAAATTTCTCCTTCATTAAGTTGTACTAAAAAGAATCAAATTATTAGTGTTTAAACAATAAATGGGCATCTAAACTAACATAAATCAACATCTAACATAACATCTATAACATTTTTGCCACTATTTACTTATTTTTATTTTACTTTTTTCACAAATAGCTGAATCGTAACTTTAGTAACTTTCTTAGGTATATATTGTGAAGATATCCTAGGTTTTTGGATGTAGAATAAACTAATTAGTTAAAAACTTCACTGTGTCAATAGGATTACAATTTACAATTCCATGTTCTAATCTCTTTAAATTAAAAGTTACAAATCAGCAGACGATTTGACACTTTGTGTTGAGCTGTTGCAGAGAGGTTGGAATCAGCTAGCTGTTGATTTGTATCTAGCCGACTCCAGTGTATGATGGTTGAGTGTGATTTACAAGTGGAGTTTCACAATCAATAAAGGAAAACCATTGTGGCTAAAGAATTTTGAATAAAACTTTTTAAAAATTTATCAAATCTCACGTATTTTTCTCAAATTATTTATTCTGCACATTAAACATTCTGGGAATTAAATTTAAATGGATATAAGATAAAACTACATTGAATAAACATAGCTAGTTGCCTGCTTTTGGCAGTTGTCAAAATAAAGCTCCCGTTATTGTATAAAAATATCATCATTGCGTCATTTATAATACAGAAAGAGAATAAATTTTTTCATAATTCTAGCACAAATCAAATAAAAATCATCGCTTGTTTTATTCATTGTATCTTGAACTCTTTTATTACACTTTGTATTTGATTCTTTCTATACTATCACAAATTTGAAATACTTTTTAAACAAAGTCTTTAAAAAACAACTTAAAAAAGCATCTTGCATAACGTGTGATTATAGTACGCAATAGTATAGTAAAAATAGTTCTGTATAATGTCATATAATTATCATCACATTATTCATTACAGTTGTCTCATGATACTTTTTAAAAAATACTTTTGCCATAGAGCGGATAAAAATAATTAGGCACCTGCATTCAAATGTTTTGATCCGTCCTTTAAACGGACACCTGTTTGATCAAGTATAAAAATTAAAAAAGCAAATAGAGCATTGATAACAGCTCACAAGGAAAATGCCTTTTCAGCTCTATGGAAGGTATAAAGAAGTATTATATAATTGTAGGTATAAGTGTAAGAAATGGTTCTACTTCTAGACAAGTTCTTTTGTGATTTCAACAAATCCGATGGAAAAGGCTTTGCAGAACATTTTCTACACAAAATATAAATATACAGAGGAAATTTAAAAAGGAGAGTTTGTTTTCTTTAATAGTTTGCCTTAAGAAAAAAAGAAAACAATAATTCAAGGTAACATATAACATAAAAGAAAAAATCATGTTTATAGAAATCAAGAAGTATTTAACAAATAAAATACTTTGTAATTCGAAATTCAATGCTTTTTGTTCAATGTAAAATGTCTGCATTTATTGTTAAAAAAATAATGACATTACTAATGTTGTTATTAGAGCTTGGAAAATATTCATAAACATATTCTAATGCCAAATAATATGTTTTAAAGTTAAAGATAACTTAAAATTATTTTAAAACAATATTATTCGACGATAAAATTATAACAATGTAATTTAAAATTGTCCTTTCTCCGTCTTATACTTTTTATGCAATAAATTTTCTCAAATACAAGTTAAAGAAATAATTTGAATTTTCTTTAATTGACGTCTACCTAAAATTACTTTAAGAGCTATTAGCGACAAACCTCACAATTTCGAGCCATTGTTAGATAGCAAGGATGACATATGAATTGGTATTTACCACATCAGGTCATGTGTGGACATCCAGTTCCAGTTGTGGTTAACTTACATATTGTTCTTAACAAAAATTTATAATAGTAACGAAAACTGAAAACCCCAGGACTCTATTCGAACAATTTGATTGCAAAGCCAACTATTTTAACCACTTCTTCTTCAATGACTCGACAGCCCTGGGTGAGCACAGCCCTTCTCCAGAAGTTTTCTTCTGGCATCTTTACTTTTGGCAACTGTTTTCCAGTTTTTGACCTTTAAGATACTTAGGTTTTTTTCGACACAGTCAATCCATCTTAACGGGGATCTGCCCCGAGGTCTATTTCCAATGGGCTTTGCCAGAAAGATTTTCTTGCAGCAACGATTCTAGCCAGCTGGCTAGAATCGTTGGCTAGAATTAAATGACCAGCCCATTTAAGTCTCTGCAATTTGATAAATTTTACGATATTAGGTTGTTTGTAAATTCTGTAGAGTTTTAAGCTAGATCATCTTCTCCATGATCCATTCACTTGGATCCCACTAAGAATGCAGCATAAGATCTTTCTCTCGAAAATTCCCAAAGCTTCCTCATCACGTAAAGTCAATGGTCAAATCTCTGATGCATAAGTCAGGACAGATCTTTTAAGACTTTTGTAAAGAAACAATTTAGTTCTTAATTATTTTAAACACTACGCTATTGTAATTTAACAAAATTTTCGCTCGAAGATGTCAAAAAATAATCTTATAAATATATCTTTATAGGGAATCATAATTTAAATTTATATACTATGTCTGAAGATGATACATTTGTTTAAAAAGGAACTGGTTATCAAAACACCTAGTTACGCTACCTCGAACTACTTAAGCATATCACTCTTTCTTAACAAGGATTACTTAAGAATTTTCTTTTGCTCCATGATACCCTATCCATGCATCTGAAAGTTCAAACCGCAGCTCGTGTATAAACTGCATTTATTGAACTTGAACGTTTGAACTACAAGCAATAATTTCTACGCTGTCATTTATACTCCCTAATGTCGAAGTGTAATACAGGCTTTTTTTTTCTGAGAAAATAATCGATTCTTAGAAGATAATCATTCTGGTATAAGAAAAAAAATAGCAAATGAATTAGGGATATGTTTTTAAGAGCATGTCAGCTTTCTTAATTTTCAACGAGTTGTGGTTGAGCTTGTTGAGAATTGAGAAGATGTGGTAAAAGTCTAAAAATCTAATTATATTTCATTTTAATTTTACATTGAACACTTTTTCTTGAGAAAAAAAAACAATTTTGATATTCAAAGATAATCATGAGCTATTACCATTATTAGTCAGTTAATATTAAATATTAATATTTTCAAAAAAAGCTGCTGTAACAAGATTATTCCATTTTATTATCAATCGAATAAATTTTTTTAATGATTAATTTCGTTCAAACTTTAAAGGAAAAAGAAAAGAACTGAGTAGTTACATTTCTTGAAAAGATGTTATAGTTTTCTCGTATCCGTAAGTGCAATCTATTGTAAACTGGCTAATGTTTAAAATGTGTGAGCAGAATATTAAACAAAACAACAAAAAAACTCATGTAATTTACAAAATCAAACATATAGTTTGAAGAAATTTTCAAACCGTATAGTGATTACATTTAAAATAAAAAGAAATTGAAATTAAATAAAAAACTTGGACTTTCTTTCCCTATGATAATCTCTCATACAAATCAAAAATTCGATCAAGATTAAGAAAATTTTTAATACATACATAATACATTTTAGCTACAGTGCAACATAATTGAAAAAATTTCAAGCAAATGTTTTTATAAAAGAATTTATCAGCGTGAATAATTCTGTTTTAAACTAATCATTAAATTTGAAATAATAGTTTATGATAAGAATATGTCATTTTTTATTTATTTATTTTTAAAAATTAATTCATATGTCCACTTTATTTTATAATTTAGTGGGGTTTTAGATTCATATTAGGTTCGGTTCCAATATCAAGAAAATGTGATAAGATTATTGCACTGTTATACCCTACCCTATATCCTAATTTAAAATAAATTTTCTTTTCAAATTTTTAATATTTTTTACTAAAAAGAAAAAAGTATCAAATCTTAAGTTTTTCTTCTTTATTTTTAATTTATTTTACAGAAGCATTATGTGAAGAGGTATTGATGATGGACCTTATTATTTCGAATCATAGTCAAAGGAGATTACATTCTATGTTTGTTCGGTATTCTCCACACACTCTACATCAGGGGTATCCAACTCGCAGCCCACAGCGAGCATAATTACTGCCTGGTCAATATATTGGCACACAATAATATATAATAAAAAATATCAAAATTTCACCCGAAATAGGGAAGATAGTTGCAGAGAAGAGATACCAAGTGTCAGGGCGTACATATTAAATTGCTCGTGTTCTTTTACATATGGTTATTATAATGTATTATTCAAAATAAATCTACGTTTCTATGAAATTTGATTTTCTTTGATGCCCACCTTATGTTAAACCTTTTGAATTTGGCCCAAGTGAGTCTTTGAGTTTGACACCCTTACTCTACATGAAAATTTGAAGCCTGCTATATTTTTAATGCGAAAACTTTTATTGTTTCACTCTATGATCTTGAGTGACGCCAATCTCGAAATCAATGGCGATCGATCAACAAGCCATTGTTTGTAAAAACTAACCTATTTTAACTTTTTAAAACAATAAAATAAGCCTTGAAGACTGGAAAATTTCTTTTATACGTAAGGATAATAAAGTCACTTATAAATTTCAACATATTTGTTATTGAACTTTACGTGAACGTTGTAACGCACGTCGGCCAATAAAAACACCCAGAAGGTAAAAAAAAAAACTCTAATGGGCACACATCTAACTACCAAAACAAGAGAAGCCTTAATAACCCTTTCCAATCCCGGGAGCTACAGTGAAAGAGGTTAACAATACCTCTTCAATAGTTGCGAGCAGTCATTTTGTACCCGGAACAGACATTTCAATACGCAGTTCGAAGTGGTCTCGCACCCTTACCAAACGCTCATAACTCTCTTATCAATGCTGCATCAAAATAAATAATGAGCTGTTGGACTGAAACAACCCAACTCTGCCAGCGAGGGAAAGCAACTTCAATCAGAGAGCGATTCTCTTGCACAAGGCATACCATGAACACCTGATTGGAGAAATGAAGTCAGATTTTCTTTTTCTCTTATTTCAGTTCTGGTTTTTCTTGTTCTGAGATTGCTATTAATGATTTATTAATGCGGCGACCTTTACACCACAGTTTCTATAAAATAGCCGATAGTATACTTTGGTGTGGCCCGTGCCCCCAAGGTTTTAATTTCCACCGTACAGATCCGTCGGATTTTTTCGTTTGTTCTAGAGGAATTGTGGCACTAAACAGGGGCACATGCATAGGTGCATAATTTTCTCGTCAGTTTGACAGACAGCTTGTAAGTTATTTCTGTAATCAGATTTTTTTTTCAATGGTTCGAAAGGGAGGTAGGGTGATAGTTAAATCGGAAAATTGACGCTTTTGCCAACTGGATCTTGTAAATGCCCTTCTTAACTCGATACACGAATTACGAAAGATTCTGATAAGGAAGACTTAAAATTTAAAAAAAAATCTACCTTGTATCATTATATGAATTAATAATTCTGATTTTAGAGAATTTTTGAAACTCAGTAGTAAAATGTGTGTGATTACCATCATATTTGTTAAATAACGCAAGAATGACTCTAAATTCAAAAATCGTCCTTAAAACAGCTCTTCATTTAAGGTATCCGACTACCCTAAAATTGTGAATTTTGCCAAAAAATGACAATTTTTTTATAATTTTATTTAATAGGACATCTTATTAGCTTTATGAAAATGCCAAGTTTGTTATTTTTCGTTCACTAGAACAAACACTACAAATATTTTAGTAAAAGCAGATGCCATTACTTTAAGCAAGATGTCATACTTTAACACGCGTTTTACTCGAAATGTGATGTTTTTTGAAAATTCTCAAACGGGGACAGCGATTACTAAAAAAGTTTTGAAAATAATTAACTGAAATTTTTGTTTATGTTCTGTATAATAGTAGAAGTGTTTTAGCCTTCAGACTTTTCAATCACTGTTTTTTTATAAAATTTACAGTCCAATATGTTAATATAATCACGGTTATTTTAAGCAATTTCATATAATAACTAAGATAAAGTGCTGTAGTTTTTGTAAAAATTAAAATACCTCTAGTCCTGGAGGTCATTTCAAAAGTGAATAATATAGCAACACATCAGAATTGAAAAATTGAAAATTTGTCCATAAACTTTTGGTACGAAATGGGCCTTATTTATGTTATTTTTTGTAAATTTTTACCAATTTTTCCCATTTTAGTAATAATAATAATTTATTTTTCTCATCTTAATTTTAGCATATTTATCTTAAAATATACTAAACAAATCTAAAAAACACAAAAAAATCCTTATATTTCCATTTTTAAAAAAAATTTTGTCGCAAGCAGTCGGATACCTTAAAAACAAACATAAATTGTTAATAAATTAACACAAAAATAGAAAAATTTATATTAATTAAATAAATAAATAAATGCGCTCATTCTAATCTGTTTGTATTTATAAATTTTAAATATAATTTTTCTAAAAACTCTAATTAATTTTGATATATCTTTGGTTTAGACATAATATAGATTTGGTTTTTGAAAATATCCTTTGCTTCGAAAAATGTACAGAAACATTTTGATTACTTGGCGTTTTTTTAATTCATAATATAATATAACTCATATTTTAGTTGGATAATTTTTATATCATATTAAATTACAAGGTTTCGTTACTACATATTGCATAACATCTATTTTCCTTCAATACATCTTATGAATATCAATTAGATAAAAAAAATAAACCATATGAATGAAACTGGTATGTTTAATATGCATCCCAGTATTCTTTATTTAATTCAAGAACAAAGAGCTTAAACTTGAATATCAACATTCAGTTCGTAATAAATAAATAAATAATGTTACCTTTCCATGAAAACACATGTTGGGAACGAGTTTTAAATGTTTTCTAATGCAAATTTATTTATCATTATTCTTTTTCAAATTTACTTCTTTATTTTTATCTTAACGAATTTGATATTCAAAGGTAGAGAATATAGAATTTAATAATAAGCAATAAAGCAGTTAAATTGAAACTAATAGTAACTTTAAACTCCAAACTCTACAGATTGGAATGTTAAATCATTTGATCTTTGTTGATGAAATGCAGGGCCGTCGTTACCGCTGTATCAGCTGTATAAATGATACGGGCCCCCCTAGATACAGGTGCCCCAGCATATGTAAGCAAGAAAATCGTAATATTTTAAGCTGTTTTAAAATAGAGCATCCAAGAAATTTTGAGACTGGGCCCACTTAGTACTAGCTACACAAGAGACATTGTTCAAACCAATGCTATATCAGTGGTACTCAACCTTTTTTTCTATCGGGCTGCATACATATGTTAGCTTTTTCATACAGGCCGCATACATATGATGGCTATTTCATGCGGGCCGCAACACAAGGATCAATGGGAGGGGGGAATACTTTAAGACCAAGATAACATAGAAAATTTAAAATGTAGAAATTGATCAAAATATTAAAATTCTTTTTTTGCTTTTTTTAATTATTATTTTTCATATTTTTTATTTTTGTCACTGAATTTTCCTTAACTGGAAGCATTTAAGAATCCCTCTTTCACAATTTCTGCATCAGTAAACTGTTTCGTATGATTACCAATGATATGGAGAATTTCATAGGGTGCCTTTGTTATTGTTCTGACATTACCACTAACAAAACCCTTTTTTTCTGTTGTAAAAATTATTTAAGAAAGCCTATTTATATCATCGCTTGAAAGAACTCCTCAAGGAAAAATGCCATTGAATATGATTCATGCTTATTGGTATTTCTTAATACACTTTCGTGACAAATCAAACAATTACTGAACCATGCTTGTTTTCACTACAAAATAGTGAACTTCCCAATCATCTGAAAACAATCTATTTTCTTCGAATATTTTTCGCTTGCAATATATGAAAGTTAGTAAAAAATTAGTTCCACTCATAAAATGGTCGCTACTCCACTGTCTATTATCACTAATCGGGGGGGGGGGATATCAATTCGCACCCATACGACATCAACAGCAAAAAAGCAAAATTGATATATTTTATTTTTTAACAAAGAATTTCCCACCAAATTTTCATAAATAAATGAATTTTTCAGAGCAATGGGCCATGACCGGGTCACTTAAAAAGGCCTGGTGGGCCACAGGTTGAGTATCGTACATTCTAGAATTATAAAATTTATTTATATTTCATTGAAATTACTTACTAAGCATTTATCAGTTTAATTTTTAATATAATTGAGGTTTTAAAGACCATTTGATAAAATAATATTTATCAACAGAAAATATAATAATAAAAATTTATTGCTAAATTTCAATGATCGCTTATGTTTTCTCATAATTAATTAAACTTTTATATCAAGTATAAGATTTGTAGTAGAGTTTTCTTTCACTTTTTTAAGGACACCAAACATCATTAGAGATGCCATGAAGTTATCTCTTAAATCTCTAAAATTTCAAAAATATTCAATTACTAAAAAAAAACTTTAATCCTTATTATAATTTATTTTTAAAAAGTATTGCTCTACTTAAACCGCATATCTATATGTCAGCCGTGATTCCTGAGCACATTATTGAATCATTTATATATACTTCAAGAACTACTAACATACAGTGTTTAATATTCTAAGCGCTTTTATGATAAATTTGCTAGAGCAAACAAGAGATAACCGATCGAAAAACACTACATTTTTCCCTCTCATTAAAAATTCAAAAACCTTCATAAATATTATCAGCTTTTCTATTTTGTGAATTAATAATTGTACCGGTTTTATTTCAGATTATTTTACAAAAAGATGGAAATCTGGTTCTCCTTGGATGAATGAAGAGGCACAAGCCTTTTAGCTTTTTCAATTGTACTACTTGTTAGAAAGAAAAAAAAAAGGTTCTTCATGTATTTACTTATATGTAATCAAAATATTTAAACAGAAACGTGTGAAAGAAATTTTATCAAATGTGATTTTCCAAATACTTTACTTATTTTGATTTGAAAATGTAAAAACAAAAAGTTTAAAATAATTTTTAAAAAACTCCATTCTTGCTTTAATTTTATGAGACAGTAATTACATCAAGTTTTATAAAATCTGGTCATATTTTTTAAAAATTAATCTGATTTTTAAGAAAAAAATTAAACGGAAAAGTTGTTTAGGAATCAGTTTTGGTAGGATTTTCTTAAAATCTTTACTCGCAAATAGCAGTTACGTTAAAGAAGAACTGTGTTTGCCTTAAAATCTTATTTTAAAAGCTAGCAAAACTATTATTAGTTACAAAAATTTATTCTTAATACTTTCTTTTAGTGCAATCTTTACTGATTCAAGCACGAAAACTTGAAAACTGTAAAATTTTCCATTGTGGATACATTGCAAAATAAGATGTAATATATATTGGTTATAAATTATTTAAACCATTTATACCAAAATTTGCGAAAAATTAACATTTAAGAAAGGTATTTATTTTTACTCTTGTGTCTGTTTCCAAAATATATGTGTGTAAAATTTAACATAAATCTGCAAAAAAATAATCATAATTAACTTACTTGCCCTTTTTGAAACCTTGGACTTTCTAACTGTTTTCTAAGAATATATTTAAAAAAATCATATTTACGCTCACTCAAAAGGGAAAAATGAATTCACTAACGACTTAGCAGTACAAGAATTTATTTACTTATTTATTTTGGAAACATACTTTTAAAGTTCTTGCAATTTGATTAAATAAGCATAATAGTCCTAAATAACTAGTTTGCATTTAAAATACAAAAACAAAACATTAATAGAAAATATTGAGCCACTCCTTGAGTAAGAAATTCTATAAATCCTTACATAAGAAACACCACACCTTGATCAAGAAAAATGCACATAAATAGAACTTTTATAATAAATATCTACGAATCACAGATCCTGTATTTTATCACTCTTTCCGTTGGATTTATTTTGACTTGAGACCGCCTTCTTGTCTTTTTTTTACTTTATTTTATCACTTATTTATTGCATTCCCAAATTGAATATGGGCTCGCTTCACACCGCCCACAGAAAAATGAAAACTATTAGTGGCAGTCGCCACTCGTTTTCCGTCATCTTTATCCCTACCCCAAATATGTACAACTCCCTTATCCCTACAAGTGGTTAGGTTAGGCTGAAAAAGTTTTGATGTTAAATTGACCGTGTTGTTGATTCGCTACAGACTACTTTTCAGCGGTCTCTAATGCTATTATTTGCTTAAAGAGTTCGAATGCGAATAATACTTTAAGGCATCAGAAACCAGAAAATCCCTTTAATGTATGTTTATATCTCATTTATTGAAAAATTGCTACGTTTTCTGTGAACTGATCTTGTTTTATTTTATAGTCAGGAAATTTCGAAGAAAAAGTATCTTTAACTAAAAAAAATTCGAAATGCTTGAGTGCTTCCTAGAAATTCTGGATGTCTTCTTTTTTAAGAGGAAAAATTCCCGGATATATTTATGAATTCAATGCTAGATCACTAATGCATGCTATACGTAAACTTTTACCAATTTGCTTACCATTGGTTCTCTTACGTTAATAATTTCAAAAATTTTAAAAAAAATCTAATATATTAAAAATAGTTAAAATAAAACAATGATAACTATACAAAACTAATAATTTTAAAAAAATTACTTTTACTTTACTCTTGTGCAAACGTTTAAAATTCTTCTTGTTTGCTTCTTGTTTTTTTCTTCTTTAGAAACTCCTAAGATTTCAAGACTTCAACCTTATTGTAGAATAAGTGCAAAAACTGATCTTGCAACTTTGCAACAATCATTTATTATCTTAGATGAAAGAATGAAAGTTACGAATAAAATAATAAATACCAGTTACATTATAAAAAACAATGGCTGGATATATCCTGCAAAAGATCTGAAGGTTTGAAACCCTAAGCAGTAACGAATCTGACATTAAGTTTTCAGTGAACAAGAAGCCAAACTAAATTTGTGTTAGGCTAAAATATCACAGCACGAAAAAGGATAAGCTGCATGTCTTATAATTATGTATAGTATAATTCCTGAGCATTGAGTTTCTTAACCTTTGCTGTTTGGAATTGTGAAATGGAGACCATTCTCGCAGCTACTTTGACTTCAGCAATTACTGAATGTTTTTAAAGATTTTTTTAGTCTTTTTGCATAAATATGGGTACTATTTTAAGTTTTATAATGAAGTTCTCTTTTTCAAGTTTGATTTCTTTCATAGTGTGAATCCGCAATACATCATTAACTGTAGCTCAATAACTTAATTTTTACATTTATATTACCTTATTGATATTCGAACACTTAAAAAAAGAGAAGGAAAAAGAAAGTATTATGATTTAAAAAACTGAAACTGATTTTAAAGTTATTCTAAGCCCCTCTAAGAATGTGTTATTTCTCTCCTTTCCCTTCTTCCTTCGTTTCTTTTTTGAAGATATTTTTACATAAATGCACAATTCTAAACAAATCAAATGATGTTGCAGCATAATTGCAATTAGCATTAATAATGGATACTTATATCAAATTTTGACAGTTAAAAATAACCTTACTATATCTTATCTCTATTATTTCAAAAAAAATTTCAACTGAAATCAATTTCACAAATATGTTCTTCTTAAAAAAAAACTTACATTACTTCTAGATTGGACCTTTGACGTCCTTTCTGAATTAGAATTATAAACACTAAATATTAAGCCAATTAGATATCAAGATTCAAAGAACTTAATATTTTATCATTTCACATTTTCTGTGTTTTTAACGAAATGATCCACTTTGAGCTTCCTCGGTTGAAAATTTCAAAACAATGTTGTACATTCATGCGAATATCGTTCTAAATATCTCTTTTAAACAGAAGAAAAATATAATCTTAACATATTTCTAAAATTCAACAACATTATTTCTATGGCTGATGGAAAAAAGACTGTTATACACATTTCATATTCTGCAAAACTAGATCATTAACATTTAAATTTTAGATATCCCCTTTTTTTACTTCATGTAATTTATATTTTCACAGACATACTCGCAACCCATATTACTGTTATCTCTACTGATAAAATAAATGAATGGAAGGCGTTACTCCCCCTCCCCCTCGCTCCCAATTACACTAATCAACAAATACATTTGTAACGATGTACTTTTGCAACATGACCAAGATTTGAGATTAATGATTTCGTAGTAAATAGACTCACGCATTTCCTATATTTCATGCACTTTCATTAGGCAATTTAGACAGCTTTAGCATCGTTATTTGACGTGATGATTTTCTCATTGCTACAATCTCGAAACGGGATTGAGTGTTTCAAAATTTTATATGGGACTTAAGGCCTTTTAATATATATATATATATATATTTTGTCCTCGAAATATAAAAAAATGACTGCTTTACTTTTATTTGTGAGTATAATTATTGAAAAGTCTCTTCATAACGATTCCGTCATCTATTGTTTATCAGTTTTTAGAAGGAGACTGCAGTAAATTTGTGGCAAAGTACCATATTAAGACTGAGGGTCAAAAAATTGAGCATTGATTCTACAAAAGAGAAACAAAATAGGTACTCTACTTATTTAATACCACAAATCTGCAAAATCCAATCTTCAAGTCCATAATTTTTGGAATTTTGTATAACTCTGAGAGCAATCAAAAGAAAGATTAAAAACCAGTCATCATCTTCGCCATTTTCAAAAAATTGAAAGTCCGTTTCTTGTGGACCATGCTATACCTAATGTAATATAATATAAACTAAGCAAATCCGCTTTTCCTTTATCCATAATGGAATGATTTTTGGTGATCCCAACTTACATTAAAACTAGTTTTACATCATGTTATATAAATGTTTCACTTAAGCATCCTAAATTTTCAGAGTCTTCAGTGGGTTAGATTCATGTGCCGTCAAAGTCACATGATAAATGTAATCACGTGTTTCTGTTTTTTGATGAAACATTCTTTTGAAAAGTACCGTAAAATCTGGCGTATAAAGCGTTCTTTTAACACAAAAAATAAGATCGAAATTTACAAGTGCGCGTTATACTCAGGGTATAATAAAAAGGATAGCTTTAAAAATGAACAAGTAATATAAAAAAAAATTATTGTTAATTCCTACTTAGGTCAACAAAGAAAATTTTTATTTTAGTACCGTAGCTGCATTTGGTGGGGAATTCCACTGATATTGGCTCAATTCTTATAAAACTAAAATTAATTAAATTTTATTAATGAATTTAATATTAGGAAAAAAAACTGTATTAACATCAAGTGTCATCCACTACAAGATCAAAAAATGTATTTGAACTTGAGAAGATGAGGATAAAAAGTATTTTATTAACGATTGAAAATTTGAACAAGATATAGAAATATATATAGGAAGAGTGTGAATTAATAGTAGGAATTGAAAAAAGGGGGAAAACATAAAAAAAATTAGACTTCTACATACATTGAAATACTGTTTATTTAAAAGAAATGGCATTTTTCTTATGAATTTACAAGGTTGTAGTTCTAGAAATATGTAATTTTTTCAAAAACTTGGGATAATACCTCGAATAAATTATTTTAAAACATATGATCATTTATACACAGATCTTTCAGGTTTCTTCATAAAAAAGGGGGTGCGCGTTATACGGTGAATATACCTCAAGTTTTTTAAAAAATGCAGCTTGAAAGTATAGGTGAGTGCTATACGCCAGATTTTACGGTACATATTTGAATTTTTTTTACCGTCGCACTTTGGAGCAATACGAAAGTTATTGTTGGCGAATTTTTAACTAGAGGTGTTCAAATGTCTTAGATGAATTATAATAATAAGTCACATTTTTTATAGCAAATATAAAAATAACAGTCCGGCAGAAAAAATTTTTTCTGCCGAAAAAACAATGAAATCAATAGAATGTTTTCCATTGAAAATTTTCCATCCACAAAATCAATGGAGTATTTTCAATCGAATTTCACTTCATAGATTGGAATACCTAAATGGATTACTTGACAATCAATGGATGTTTATATGATCAAAATTTTGGCGACGATTTATTCGTATAAACATCCGCTGAAAAAAATTCGTAATCAAAGCATCATTAAGATCAAATTTTACATTAAGGTTTAAAGAATAAATGAATTTTAATGTGATATTGCTTTTTAAAAAAGCAGTAATTGAGTAAAGTTTTTAAATTTGTAGCAGGAAATTTAATGTTTATGTTTTAGCCTCTTTAATGATATCTTTCAATGTTTTTTTGACTCTTTGAGCATGTTTAGTTTAAATTCCTCCCAATTAAATCTTGAATTATTTTGTTATGCCATTTTGCATGTACATGATTCTCTTTCTGTAGTTATTCAATAGCATGTTATGTAAGTGAACGTTTAATGAACAACATTAAATGACTTTATAAAACAAAAGAAAGAATTCGGAGTTCTTTGACATTACGCGACTAATTATCCATTTGCTTAAACTTAAATCCATTTGAATACTAGTAATTAATTTTATCGTGATTAACGGTTGATATATATAATTACGAAATTTAAACAATATATTTTTTTATTTTATCTAAATCTAATTTGTCTATTTACTAATTATTTATTTCATATTTAATGCTAATTATTTCTTATATTATTTATTGTGTCTATACTTAATCCATTAATTCATTAATATTATTAATTAAGTAGCTGAATTTCGTAACATGTTTAAGAATAAAGGAAGTTACACAAATAAATTATATTTAATAAGACAGCGTAAAACAAATTCAGAAAAGTCTTTTTGAATTATATCAGGAAAAATCAATAACAAAACATTTAAATTTTATTCGAAGTTCATCACATCAAAATCAGGCAGTTTGTCACGGGTCAATTCCGCATTTTTCTATCAACAAATCTTTTTGGGGGGAAATGGTCTTTAAAATTTAATTTATTGAAAACCTTCCTGCGGAAGAAGATGTGAGCATATGCAAATAAAGTCTTGTATATAAAGATTAAACGTTCGAGCTAGAGGGGAGATGAGAAGATATAGAGAGATGTTAGACTACTACAGCTAGCTGTAATAGATTAAACATAAAATGAGCGAGGATACTTAGTAGCTGAATATTATAATATTAAAGTTGACGATTTGTCAAATAGAAATTAAATTAGATTATGTCGCTAAGAGAATTAGAAGTTATTACTTGGACGTAAGTGATTTGTTTATTTAGTCTTCTCGTATCTCGCCGACCTCGCTGTTGTAGTTCATATTTAGAATTTGGGTGCATCTCTAGACCTGGTTAATAAGTTTTGCGTTGTTGTTAACTCTGAAAATAAATTGAAATTGTTTTGGAATAGGGCTAGTCTTCCTTCCGACCTCCCCACTCTGAGGGAAGAGAGACTTCTTCCTTCACAAGTTAAAAAAATATCTTTGTTATCAATGAATTAAAATTAATGCAATTACATCTCGAATTTTTGCATGCGCTTAAGAATTTTCATATAAATTTGCTTTAGAAGGATTTTTTATTAATATAAAAGCAGTCACGCAATTATTAAACAAACGAAGTAGCTAATTACTATAAATCAGAAGGAACATATTAATTTTTAAATGATACTAATTAGTGGTTCTGAAAATATATGAGGGAAGTAGGCAAAAATAATTATTTAAGTTTGAACTAATGTTAAATTTTGGAAACTAAGCCAATAAAATGATGTTAGTATATTCGGATCTTCTTACAACAATTTATTCATGTAGCAAAATAATGTACTACATTCTATTCATTTTTTTTTTCGAATAAGTTTCTAATCCTAATTTAACGTTAATATTTTAGGTTTTAAATCTAAAGTTTTTTGGAAATTGAAAACTAAGTGGTTACAAAGATATAACACTAAGGAACAAATCAAAATAAATGTAATAACAAAAGAACCACGAAAAAAGAAATGATTGACACTAAAATATAAATCTATTTGCTGTATAAAATGCTGTATTATATTTATCTCAAAACATATCTCAAAAATGCAAGCAATGATATATCATGATCGTCTATTATATTTTCACATCCCCTTTTATCACGATATATGAAAGCGCGTTTCATAGTAACTATCTTAAAGACCTTTTGGCCTTCTAGAAATTGTATGGCGGTACCAGCATTTTTTTACCTTCATGCTTTCAATTTGGAACGCACACATGTTATTTTAAAATGTAGAGATATTTTTATTACAACCGCTTGCCCAATGTTAAAGGCAGAATAATATCATCGATCACGAATTTTTACGTACTGTAAATGCGCACATTGTAAATCTCTCTTATCTTTTTTTGTGTATTTTTATTCTTATAGTTATACTTCATTAATGTAGCTTTGAAATAACTTATTCAGTGCTTTTTTCCATCTTATTTTGCTAACAAACTTCTTAAATTCAATGTAGGAAACATTTACAGGAACAATTATATTTTTATATCCAAGCTTGGAAAAAAAATGTATTAAGAACGTCAAATTGTAAATCCAGAAATAAAGACAAAGTAATTTTAATACATATATTGAGTTTTAAAAATATTATAATTATTCTCAGAAAATAAAATATTATAAAAATATTATATTATTATAATTCTCTAAAAAATATTATATTATTATAATTCTATTTTTGAAAATTGGTGTGTTATTTTTTAAAATATCATCCATGACGTTACAGCTCAGGATGTGTCAAGGCCCTCTGTACCAGACGTTTTCAAAACCACATCTACTGGCTTTAAAACTCTTCCATTTTTTAGTTTTAAGCACAAAACTCTTCCAATTCTTAGTTTTAAGCACAAGACTCTTCCAATTCTTAGTTTTAATGATCCTCTACTGTATCTATCCATTGAAGTCTAGGTCTTCTTCAACTGTCACATGGTCTAGCCAAAAAAATTTCTTTTAGAATTTTTCTGTTGTTAATATGGATAATATTAAGACGTCCAATTGAGACGGCTTATTTTTATGTAATGAACAACATCCTACGCTTTCAACATTTGGTATAATTTGTTGTTGCATCTTCTAAAAATTATATTTTAAAGCTATTTTTATTTTTGCACAATTTTGAAATTAAGAAAGAAATGTCTCTTTTAAATCATAATTATTCATTCCGTACTTTATTTAGGTATTATGCTAATTATAATGTAGATAATAATTATTATTTAGACGCATTATTTAAACTGTAACTCTGTATTTACTGAAGATTATTTAAAATATTGCTAAATTGTATTCTAATCAGGGGCGTAACAACCCCCGTATCAATCATATGGGCTACAGAAGCTCCAACATGTGTAAGCAAAAATTCGTAAAATATTAGTTCAAATAAGAGATCCAAAAAATTTACGGAAATAGAAAAAATAATATTTTACAAATACCAAATGCTATACTTAGAAATAAAAATCCTATTTTTTACATTCCTTTAAAGAAATTCGACAGAAAAAAAAATTAAGAATTTTGTCAAATATTTTGTATTATTTCAAAGCAAATTACAAAAACAAATAAATATATAAATAAGTAAATAAATAAACTGAAAAAAATAAACTTAAAATTTGCTTAAATTTCTTTGGTTTCCTCTTTTTTGAGATCTTCATTTAACGTAGTTCAAAATTGCGAAGTTCACAGTCAATAACCCAATTTGGAATATTCACACGTGCAGCATAGATGTAACTAAACTTAACTAGCCCACTCGTTAAGCAACTCATTCGGGATACGTTTTCCCCCCATAAAACTTTCAGAATAACACTGTAATCTTGTCCATTATGCCACTGAGTACATAAAAAAGTCATCCACTTAGTGCGAATTCCTTTCTTCCTCTCAACGGCCTTTCCTTTTTCTTTCTTTCTTTTTCTTTCTTTTCTTTTTAACTTTCAAAGGCCATCCAAGTGATAAATGAGCATCGTTTGTCGTCTTCCTTACCACTGACAAAACATACTTCGTATGTTTGAGCATGTTGGTAAACTCGACGCAAGAAATCTCGCCACTGATTGTGAAGCCATCACAATTTACCTCAAATGGTAAGGATTAAAATCTAAATTGTGGTTCGCTGGATCGTACGAGAAAAACAAGGGGAGATAGGGAAGGAAAGAAGAGATAAAAGACAACGACGTCGATCTGAGACAGGGTGGGGAGATTTTTCTGCAACAGCCACAAAACAGGTAAGTCCGAACGGGTCTTTGGACAAGGCCATGCGCGGCTAGACTGGATAATAGCTGTGTGGTAGTGGTTATTCTGGACGTTATTAATGAATCCGTTTCTCAGATTAGGCCTGCAGGTGTTTTCTGGACCAATTTTGAGCAAAGGGAACGAAACTGATGGGAGTCTGATGAACTACCCTCGCATTTAATGTCTTGTGTAAGAAAAGTGCTTCAGCGGAGCTTAGGAAACGTGCTATGATTATTTTAGTTGAATTTTTCTTCCTCCTTTTTCTCTTTTTTTTACTTTTTTCTTTTTTTAATTCTCCCTCATAGTGTTGAAATAGTTTCGTATCTCTCTTGGGGCATGTACCGTAAAGTATATTTTTGTCAATAAATTCTAGTATCCCGTCAAAGATATTCGCGTTATTGAATCAACTTGAAACTTGCTATAGAGAAGCTTACGAGATTAAAAAAGTCTATTGTGAATCATTAGACGATGTGGTAATATTTTTTTTCACATAATAACTCAAGGACTTTGATACAAGAATCATTTCTTGTTTTTTAAATTAACATTTCTAAAAAATAACTTTACTTTTAATGTGTAGCAACAAAGAAGACCGATTCCGAAAAATATTCAAACACAAACCTTCATTTCTATAATATTACTCACCAGAGGCTTCATATTAGCACCGTATCAGTGATATGGATCCCCCAAGCTACAGGGGCCCCAACATATAAAAGCCAAAAACTGTAGCATGTTGAGAGACCCCTAAAAAAGGGCGTCCAAGAAATTTTGATACAAGGCCCACTGAGGATTAGCTGCGCCAGTCTAACTCACCCTAATAATATAGCGTACAGTGGAATGCTTTCTTAAAAGTACTTTTAATGATGCAGAGCATATGTACATGTAGTAGATTGCACTTGAATTCGGACATTTTTCTCTGGTGGAATCAATTAATTTCATTGTTGCAGTCGTTGAATGGATCGAGTAGTAAACATGGTGATATTTTAAAAACCCCATTTATTGATTTAACACAGGTAAAGCAGCGACATAAGCACAAAGACACGAGAAAACAAAAGCATTCTTTGTTCATTACGGAGATTTCAGGTTTAATAAGTTTCACTAATCAAAAGCTTTTAGAATCATGATTCCCGGCAAAGACTTTTGTGATTGGTCACAAATACGTTGATGATAAAAGACTGCATCATATTGTTTTAAAAACACAAACGGGGCTGATTTAAGGAGATGAAGTTGTGGTTAGGCGAGAAAACTTAAAATTAATTATTACGCTGTGTTTTGGAGGGTTCAAGACCATTATGACATAAAAGAAAAGAAAGAGAAAATTTAAGGGAGTTATTTGCATACGCATGTATAAATTTATTTGTGTATTTTCGTTTATTATTTAGGATTTGAAATTAGCACACAAACAAGATTACTTTCTTCCCTTTTCATTGACTCATTATTTAAATTATAAAAATCCTTTTTTTTTCTCCTTGAATTAATTTTTAAATCAAGAACGTATAAGAAATTTGTGTACGATTATTCAAGAGATCATTATTTAAGAAAATATTGAGCGCAGTAATAATGCGCTATTAATAATATAACCAAAAGCAGATTACTGTGTTTTGTACAATTAGAAGAACAAAACCTAAAAAAAAATAATGGTAGAAGTCAAAGTCTATTAGTTTAATTCTCTGTTCGAATTTTTCTTAAGTATATTTTTCCCCCTTTAAACTTTTATATAGCCTGCTTAAACATCCAAGAATAATATTAAATTGGCTTTTCATTAGTGACATTATTAAATTACATTAATTATTCATGATAATAATAGTTAAATTGCATTAGTTATTAATGTAGTGGTGATAAATAATGTAGTGGAATTAAATGGTGAAAGTGACATAACTTATAAATCTTATTCATAACAAACAATTTGATGTGTGAAGTTATAAATAATAAACAACATGCTTTGTGAAATGTTGAAAATATTTTTAAGAAGAAAATTGTGGATATACTGTCAGAGACACTGAACAAATTATCAAAGTTCATTTAAAACAATATAATCAACACTGTTCAATTGCCCTGTTTACTGACACCTTTTTGAGAAAGATTAATAATATAGATACATAACGCAATAGGGCTTATATGATTTATAAAAATTTTCAGAAATCCTACACAAGAATGATAAAATCTCACAATGATATTATCACTTAATGGGTTGTGTACACTAAAGATTTTCATGAATATATTTCTAAGCCAAATATCATCAATTTCTGAACTTAGCTTAGATAACTTGCTTCAAATCAAATTTTCACTGGGAAAGAAAACGAAATTCTTTCAAAGAAGTCATTTAGATACGAGAGAAAAGCAATTCATTTCTTATTCGAAATGCAGATGTTTCTAGAGATTAATTTACTGATGGTCTTCCTCTCTGTGATTGGTGGTTTGATAATGCTACTGTGAAATTTCTGATCAAAAAGGGTCTGCTTGTGTAAAGGGCGTCGGCATGTAATTAAAAAGATTTGACTGGTTTGAGAAATATCTTATATAAGCATCAACCTTTTAAACTTATGTAGGAAGAAATTTTATTATTTTTATTTTTTCCTTCCTAAGAGAAACTTTTTATTCATTCCGCAGAAGCAGTTTTAAGTATAATTTCGTACTAAAAGGATAATTCTGTATAAATAATCTTGATTATGAAGTTATTGGAAGAAATAATTTTTATATCAACAGCTATATTGTTTTCTCACTCCTGAATCTACAGCAAAACAATAATCTCCTTTGAAAACTAAAATTTGCATTTCTGTTTCAGTTGCATAGGAGTGGGTAGTGAATGTGTGAGTGAATGAGTGAGTGAGTGAATAAGTGAGTGAGTGAATAAGTGAGTGAGTGTTAATTAACATCGCACTTAAAGCAACACGAGAGGTATTGAAGATGGATTTCGTATTTTTGAGCAGTGATTAAGTGAACGACTCTTGAAACGGCACCTCACTCTCCTGGATTCCCCTCCACACCAACGTGAGGACTTCGAGTTATGGCAGTTTTAACTTGCACCAGCCTCTACACGGCAGGTATTCAGTGGCATCACAGGACTCGAGCCCGACAACGCCAACCATGGGTTCGTCACTAAGCTACCGTGGTCTCAATTGTATAGGAATGATATGCACATGATAAATATGGTTGTAATGCTTTAAATACTAGAGATAATGTAATGTAACGTACACCCTGGCAACTCCCCCTTTGCATCACGGGGGGGGGGAGCCAGGAGATTCTAGGAGTCCCAAAACCTGATATTCTTTTTTCCATTTTAAATTCAAAGCTACCCCATTGGACAAGCTCCTCCCACTTTCCCTATTCTCAGTCCCTTGGGCAGCCAATCGGATTATATGATCCCTTTCACCATTGGCCAACCAGAAAGGAGCTTCTAAGCTCTCAACCATGCAAAAACTTCTTCTCTCACTCTCCATCTTAAAGAAACTTTTAGGCACGCCTCGCGGATCTCCTCATAACAGCCAATCCCCGTCATGCCTTTCAGCAGAATGAGAAAATTCACATCAAGAACCCCAGATATGGGATTGAGAACTGTTTTCACAGTCTAGTTGCCCACAGATGAACGCCTATTTCAAAACCTGATGTTATGGTTTAAAACCTTTGTAAGATCCGGTTTGGGGCCCAAACCTGACTTTACAGCAGGGCCATAATATTCTTCGTTACGCCACTGAAGATATTTGTCAACTATATGCTTCATAAAGATAATCATTCGATCAATTAAAGTTAAATCTTTTTATTTCTTTTAATAAGTAATATCTTTTAACCACATAAGAAATCTTTACAGAGAACTGTTAGCTTTTAAATTTTTTCAAATTAGGAATTTTCATCTTTTGTCCTTAAGATATCAGCAAATTAATAAGTGTGTAACAAATTACTACTTACTATATGTATCAAATAAAAAGGAAATTGTTTTATTCAACACAATCTTAACGGCAGTAAGGCATGCTCTAACTTACGAATTTAATAATCCAAAAACATTATAATTGTCTCTCCATACATTCAGTTAACAATATCTATAAAATATTTCAGAAAATTCAAATATTTCATCATTATTATACTAGAGCACGAAATCTGAGTATTAGCCTTGAAATTGATGAGTTAAAAAATTATTGCCTCTTTGTATTGTATATTTATCTCTTTCATCAATAATCACCTTTCACAAAAAAACAAAGGATACACATCCTTAAGAGTTTCCTAGTTGAAAATGAAAGTACGGAAACCTCCATTTCTAATCTACATACAAGATAATAGCGATACTATTCAATTTAGGTCAATGATTTTTCAGAATGAGTTCCTATTTTTTTTAAAGGTTTGAAATTGAAAGTGTTAACGATTAAAAGGAAGTTATCTTCTGATTGTTCTCTTGATTTATATGCACGCGTTATAAATTTTAGAATGTAACACAAAAGTTTGAGTTTTTTTTTGTTTTGTTATATAAAACGTTTTTAGTATAAATATTGTAAATAAATTAACAGGCTGTCAATATATAAAAGAAAAAAAAACACTCATTAACTAAAATAATTTCAAGGCGTTTTTATAAATTGCCAATGTTTAATAGATAGAAAAAAATGTTCAAATCGAACATTTAATTTTGTCATTGTTTTGAAACTTTTTAATAATCTGAAGCAAAGCTTTTTATTCATTAGAAAAGAAATTATGTTAATTTTTTAGATATTTTTATATATATAAATGTATCTTTAATTTTTTTTATTGAATAGGCCCTTTAAATAGACTACATGAAAGCTAATATATCTTGCTAAATTTTCTCAGTATAAAATACTAGTAAAACACGATATTTTTTGTTTGAGAATGTTCCGAAAACCTACTTAATAATTAAAAGTATGTAAGTTCAATTGTTTGCAGTCGAGGAAAATAAATTTAAAGGTAAAAATTAGTATAGTTTTAATAGTTATTTTTGTTATTGTAAGGCATTGTAAAGCTTACACAATTATTAATTTTAAAAAATACACAGATGCAAGAGCATAGTTCTGGCATACATAATTATTTTTTTTAAATTATTTATTTCAAATTTATTTATTAAAAAGAAAATAAAAGGTTTTTTAAAACTAATATTGCATAATATATACATTCACATATCATTAAATCAATTTCTTCAAAATCTTTTAGCTTCGCGTATTTTAAGCTTAATTAGGTATAGGAGGCAACAAATTATAAACTTTTGAGATTACTTCTCCTTTTATATAAATGAAGAATTAGTTGCATTAATAATAATCACGCGCTACATAAAAATAAGAAATATAAATACCCCACATATTAATTTAGAAAACTATTAAAATTCTCAAAGATGCCCAACTTATGCGATTTAAACATTGAAATTTCTTAGCTAGACTTTTTTTATCACTGTTATTTTCTCTTATCCAATTCTGTAAGCAAATGAATCTGTCATCAACATCGCGTTAATCTCCCTGTATTAAATCATAAGTAATTATTTCAGGAAATACCTATTGTATCAACACACACAAGATATTTTTTCTGTAACGTTCGACGGATATGGCTAATTACAAGACACGGAGATTATACTAAATTATTGTACATGATGTAAGACGATGACATGCCACTCAACGATAAATGTTTTGCATTTAAGCTTTTTTATCACATATCTTGATTGCCGACACACGAATCTTTATATAAAAAACGTAGCAAATAATTGCACCACAACTACCGAATAATTGGCATATTTTTCTTACAAAAAATTATAAAAAAAATAGATATTAAAGAATGATAATTTCATCATGCTGCTTGTCATGACAAAAAAGGTTAATAACGTAATAATGTATTCTAACCCACTTAGAACAATTTTTCTGTGAAAGTAAAAAATTATACTTATATAGGTCGAAAGAATATAATAATACTAAGAATTTTTTATGCTACTTTCACTTTGCTTAATACAGATGATTTATTTTTGATTATCTCAGATTTTAGGTCTGCTTTGCATACGTAATAAAAGACAAAATGCTATGAATATAAAAACTAACTTGATACTTAAGAATTCTTTTTTTCCCCGTAGTTCTTATTCCACATCATTTTTAAGTAATAAAAGAATGAAGGAATTTCATCTCCATCTTTATTCTACGAGTGAATATTGTTGGTATATATATAGTTTTTAATAAGCTCTACTTAAGAGATTGAAATAACTAACTCGAATATTCAAAATAAAAATATCACTGAGATTTTGGAAATTTAAAAAGATGGAGAGAGAGAGAGGATGCAGTATTTTTATAAGCAGTGATGACTAAGGAAAGCTTTTAAACTTGCATTAAGTGGGGCTTAAATAGTTTTAAGACTACCTAACTTTCTTTCTGTATATAATAGAAATCGAAATTCTATAAAAAATAAAGTTTAGCAGTTCTAAATACATTATAAATATAAAGGTATCTTTCCTAAGGCTACATTCAAAAATGCTTAGATTACGATGAATCCATGGACAATAAACAAGTTATTGCTAAAATCAATTATGCAAAAAAAAAAATTCAAAAAATAGAAAAATACAGGCCGAATTGTAATAAAGCAATAAATATAAAATTATTCTTACTAAAAGGATTATAAACTAAGTTTAAATACTAAAATTATAAGAGTAATTTTAAAAATATTTTAATAATTGTCCACACTATTCTAAAAGTTTAAAATTAAAATAAATATCAGAATATATTATTTTTAAAAGGTATGGTACCGCCATCAATGAATTGTGTCGGTAAGTAATTAAATGTAGATAACACATGAAAGTATGAGTATTTACAATATATTCCTTTATTATAGCAAACTATGTATGTGAGTGCAACAATATTTAACCCTACAATCTTAGTTCCTAAGTCTAAGAGTTTGTTAATAAATCACTGCTATTACTGTAGCCAGTATGGCCTATATTGCCTTGTAAAACTTCTAAATATTGTTCAAGTTAGTTTTTTACATTAGTTTAGCATAATTTTTATAATAATTTTTATTCTTATGGCTTATTTTAATAAGGATAACAGTCTTGTTAGTGTTACTTAATCAATACATTTTTATTAATATTCTTTCAAAATTCCAAAAAAAATTCTCGTTTAGGTGGAAATTTAGAAAATAATTTGAGTTATTATAGAATGAGAAAATTTTCTACTTTTTTTTATCGACACAAAATCAAGTTGGATCACATATTAAATATTAATTTAAAATTTTTCTGTTTGTTTTTCCATGTATTAAAATGCAGAAATAAATATATTTTTAAAATAAATACATTTCGTGTAAAATTATTTTGTGTGCTTCCATTTGCTAGTGTATTTCAATTGTATGATTAAAATAACAATTTACGATACATCTATACAACATTCTTCTTCACAAAAGATAAACAAAGGACCCAAAAAAAATTTTCTAAAGCAAAAAAATATATTACTGTGGAAACTGATCCTGATAAATTACTAAAATCTATAAAGAAGCGACCAAAAAAAAGTTACCTCCCACTTAATAAAATTAGGAAGTCCTTTTAACAATGCATTATTTTACGATTTCCTGCATATGATTGACGCATTGTCAATTCTTCATCAATGTAACTGTATCAATTTTGTCAAACAATGAGAATAAAGGTCAAGGCTGCTGAAATTAATACTAAAACGATACTGTGGATGCTCATGGAATTGAGGTCAATTGGAAACTTTGAGGGAAAAGTTCTGTTAGACAATGGAATCAATTTACAATTACCATATCAGTTTCCTTCAACAAGTATTTTTAACGGAAAAGAGGATTCGCATAGAAATATAATACCCTATATTGAAATTTGGAATTGTTTCCAAGTTCCGAAGGTCAATTTTTGGACCAAATTTGCTTCTGAAATATGAGCTGAAAATTTTTACAATTGCGCTATTTAGAAAAATATAATTCTAATATTTATATTTAAATACCTCTCTTAATAAAACGTAAAACTTTATTAATATTTTTTCAGAATTGTTTCTTATTTTCATATGTTTATAATTTTTAAAATTATGATTATATTTTGAACATTTTATACTTTTTTGAAACTTTATTCTTTTATAAATAATGAGTAAAAGAATCGAATTATTTTGTTTTAACCTCTCTCTCAAAGAGTTATATCTAAGCGAAAATAGTTTATATTTTCACCTCTAGCAACAAAATTAATTCCTCTGAGACCTCTTAATACTTTTACTTGATATTTATTTTAATTCTATGTTGAACACACACATAAACATAAAGAAGGGATGAGAGCATTGATTTTAAATTTAATTTTGGCTTACTTGATTTTTAATCTTTATAAATTATTTTGTTAATTAAACTTTAAACATTTTTAATTCAGTATTTTTTAATAAGATTGAATATTCACAAAAAATATTAAGTGTAATTCCGCCTCGTATACACACAGGTATTCGTGTTTTTAAACAAGTTTTATATATTTTTTTTTTGAAACTCAATTTACAAATTTATTCCTCATACATTTTCTTAAAAATGCCATGCATTTCACTCCTAATTTAATGAAACATGGAAAATGATGAAACATAGAATGAGTTTTTTATATAAGATGTACTCATCATTTCTTATTTGAATGAGCACATAAACTTCACAAAACTTTTTTTAAGCTATAACTTATCAAGTTAAATTGATTCTATCAAAGCCTTCAAACTTCCAGGAATGATTTATAAGCCTTTCTGACAAACTTTTATTCGGCGATTTCACAAATTGATTTTTCGATTCACCACTAAGCGATGCTTAAGTGGCTCTAATAGCAAAATTGAAGTCTCAAAAATAAGGCTTTGTCCACTGTTAAATTTTGTCCTGCCCGTTGCCCAAGATTGGCTCTTTCACAATACTTGCAACCTTAGTGACAACTGTTGCACAATGGTTCAATACATTTTCTTCAAATCGAAAGCTTTAGCCATTAAACTCAATCTTGCATGACAGGTATATTTCGTTTTCGAAATCCATCACCGATGACACCTTGAGAGACATCTCATTATAAGATCAAGAATTTTGAGAGGTTGCTGACATTAGAAGTGCACGTGACCAATATTTCGATGAGAAGGCTTCTAATTAATACTTCTGGACGAGTTAATTAAGCATTTATAATACATCCAGAGCGTTGCCTAAAATTTTAAAAGCGTGCTTATTTATATGTTAAATTGTGGATGCATGTTAATAAAATCGCCAAAATAACTTTAAATCTTATAAAATCTTTAATAAAATTGGGATTGATGAACTTTTTTTCATGCATTAATGATTTGTAAAACAGGATATTGTTATTTGAACTAAGGAATAATAGAAAGTATTTTATAGATTGAAAATTTGAGCAAGATTATATATATTATATATATATATATATATATATTTGCTGTATTCCGAAGTAAATTTTATCATCTAGCATTACTGCATTGATTTTAACTAGTAAAGTAATTAATTCCAGGTTACTACTAGATCTACTAGTAATTAATAGTAAGCTATAAGTTTATCGTTATATATTAATAGTATTGTGTTTTTATTTGTAATATTTAAATTTCGCTCAATATATTCCTTATTTTCCCTGTAGCTCAGTGTAAAGGCAAAAACAGGTTAAGGTTGGCTAGCCGCAAAATTTTGTGTAAACTTGCAATCTTGGTTCCTAAGACCAGGAGTTTGCTATTGTACTAGTGTGGCTAATATTTCTTACTATCTTGACTAGTTATACTTAAGTTTTATGACTATTTGTATATATTTATGGATATATATATATATATATATTATATATATATATATATATATATACTTTATATTCATCCATTCAAGTTAAAATACATTTTTTTAAACTTGTATTGGAGGACATTAGATGTTAATACAGTTTTTCAAGAATTAATTCATTAATTAAATTAAAGAATGAATAAATAGTAACAAACAAAATTAATAGTCCAACAGCGTATACAGAAAGGAAAATCGCTGGTTGTGTCCCTGTAGCGCAATGGATAGCGCGTTGGACTTCTAATCCAAAAATCGTGGATTCGAATTCCACCTGGGATATCATAATTTCTGAGAATGTGATTTCTATTTTATTGGAATTATTAAATTTAATTAATGAATAAATTGTAACAAACAAACAAAATAGTCCACCATATTTGGAAAGGAAAATGAAAAATTGCAAGGAAAGTCGCTTTCTATTTTGTCACTTAATTTTGTGTGATTCTGTCATATGTATATTATATACATATTTATATTAATTGTAACTATTTAATAAAAAGTAACAAAATAATTTTTTTTCTTTGTTGATCCAAGTAGGAATTGAGACTTAAGAAGAAAAAAATTATTACTTGTTGTGTAATATAATCATTATCTTCGTAAAATATAATTTTATTGAAAATATATAATCAGTGCTTAAATATATATATATATACATATATATTATCATCTACATTTCTAAAGGCTGAATTAATGATGGTCATATGATAAATATAACCGTTGAACTCAAAACACAGTACTTGTTCTACATTAAAGTTATACTTATAAAGTTTAAATTTCAAGTTTGATAGTTAGGTATAAATGCTCAAATGCTAAGATTTTTAAATAATTTTTCAAAATTAAAAAAAAATCTTAAACGTGTACTGCGTATTTTTATATGTATACTTGTGTATTTTATTTACCGAGGTGCAATATTTTTGTTGATAAATATGACTTTTTAAAAGACAATTTCTGTGCAAAAAACAAAAGTTGGCAACAGCGAAGTGCATGAACTGATTGGCTGAAAATACGCGATTACTTTTATCATGCGACTATGACGTCACATGAATTTTTGCCTATTATGTGCTTAGTAAAAAGTCACTTAAAAAATATTTGAAAACAAATGCCTCCGGAATCTTAGAAAATCATTTAGAAAGTCTTTTCACCTTGGCTTAGGGAATTTTTTTAACCACTGTAACAAAACTTCTAATTATATTATAAAATTATTCTTTTACGACGTACTTTAGAACTTTGAAGACAATCTAGTGTGTGTGGCAGAATTTATACAAAACTGTATTAATGCTTAGAGGGCCTAAAGCGACTAAATTATTTTTTCTGCTATGCTTGTCCGCTTAATAGTCGTTTTCATAAAAAATATTCATAAGAAAATTTATGATCTCAGACTGTGTTCGATTTAGTTTTATCTTTATTGTTATCTCGACTTTATAAACAAGGGGGAAAATGCTTAATATTTAATAAAAATAATTTGTATTGTCATTTGTCAGTCATTTCTTTTCTCAATTCATTATAGACGTTTGACTTTAGATTCTATATCAGTTACGACTGCGAAATAGAAGTTCACTCCTGCTTACTGACTACCTGTATGAAATATTTTAATAATTAATATTCAATATAGGGCTGAGAGAATTACAATGAATCTTTTCTTTTAACCGGTTTCGGCGAAATGGTCGTAGGAGGGCCATGTGAACACATTTTAAGCATCATTAATTAAATATTCAAAAGCTCAATAAGGATTCGTATAAAAACTAAACCTTTTATTAATTACCATACTCGTATATGATTATAATAATAGATAAATTTATACATTAAAAATTTACGTGCATTTGCAAAAATATTCATGCACAGTGCCATTTTAATTAGCTTTTTTACTTATGAATCTAATTACATAGTTTAAGATATTAATAATGTTTTAATTGTTAATTTTTAATCATTATCTTTTTATTGCACTTAAGTTTCTATCGATGATAATGATTTAATTATTAAAAAAATTCCGGATTTTTTTTATCATTATTATGAAAGTGTACTACAGTAGTTTAACTGCTTGAACTTGACAAATGTACTCGATAAAAAAAGTTGATACAAATGAGAATATATTAATATGATGATTGCCTGAAAGTGAAATTAGAGATTTCTGAGTTAAGTGAATGGATGATTAATACATTTAAATAAAAATAACATGAGTAATTTAAAGAGGTATTGTCAACAAAAGCATTTTTTATCAAAAATAAATACTTCAATTCTATTAAAATTCATTCCTGAACTATATCAGGAAAACGAATAATTCAAACTGATTTGAATATGTATTTAAATAAAAAAGAACAATGCTACTTCAATTTTTTAATGATTTTTTAATGACATGAATAATAATTTATTACTGTTTTTGTAGAATTGCATGTTCGGTAATTTATAGCATGAATTATTACATATTTCATTATTCTTGATATTTTACATCCAAAAACAGCTCGAATGCCACTGGATAATTTTGATTTATAAGATAATTTTCAAGGGGCAATTAAAAGAACATCACTCATTCATTAAATTGCAGCTATTACACATTTCAGACGCTTCGCTTAGAACAAAATGCATTCCTTGCTCACACCCATTTTGATTTTCATTCAGGCTCGCCATGAATGAATTCCTCCATCAAAATAAAATTACATTCATAATAATCTCACCCTTCCTCCGATGCTTATACTAGGTTACGCGAATTCTTTCAAAACGTATTCCTCTTCCGCTGTTTTGTTATGTACGTCACTTCTGAGTCGCACCCATCTGTGGGAAGGGTCAGAACATAGACTTTCTTTCCCCCTACGAATCAAATTAATTTTTCCGATCTAAAATCCAAACATGTTGTCGATAAAATTAAAGAATCAGTCAAACTTTAGATTCAATGAGTAATTTTAAACCCTATTAAACATCTGTAGTTTCTTAAAGCAATCTTTCTCTCGCAGACGTCTAATACAGATTAAAAACGAAAATCTTCATCAGACCTAATATTGTCTCAGATGATTAATGATACAGAGCGTATGTGAATGCATTTCTAATTTCCACGGGGTTTTTTGCCCGTCATTCCTTGGCTAAATAAAAGGTCATGTTAAAGGCACAGCAGTGGAAATTGTATATTTACGGTTCATTAAATGTAGTGAATTGGTTTCAACACGCCTTACACTGGGCTTTAGTTCTAAAAATATGTATGAAGTTAGTTTCACTGATGTTTCTTGTTTATTAATCTTAAAGTTAAATTCTTCGGATAAATAAAAGGTCTAGCTGAAAGCACAAAAGAGGAAATTGAATGACATATACGGTTTGTTAAATGTAATAAATTGATTTGAATTCGCTTTAGTATTTTTTTTAATGGATGTGTGTGTGCTTGGCTATCTTTTCTAATATTTTTATTTCCCTCAACTTCTCGAGTTCTAAATTTAAATAAAAGTATTTAGAAAAACATGACTTTGTTATTACGTAGGCATACATAGTTTTAAAAGGTACAAGCGTTTATCTTTTTTAAATATGCGATGATATTTGTCATTCTTAATTGTCTAATTTGTGTATATTACGAATTGTTAATTGTATTATGTTTTGTATTGAGATAAAAAATATTAAAGTCCATTGTGATTACATTATTTTTTAAAGATAGGATATTATGATGTATTTTAAATAGTTCTTCATATTATTCACTAGGATTTATAATTATGTTATGAATATTGTGAAAACTATTTGAACGGAAAAATTACTTGTCAAAGATTTCCTATAAATTTGCTCAAATTAGACAAGTTAAACAAATTTATCTAAGTCATAATTTTTTCAGTAGAGCAGAATAGACATGTGCGATTTAAATTTATAAACGAAATAAATAATATATGTTTAAGTTTACACTTTGCTGGTAATTATATAATTGGAAATACTATAAATTATCAATGTCATAATATTTTTTATAAATTATAGAACTTTGGAGAAATATGGTGGGATCAGTGGCGCACACAAGGGGGGTGTCCTGGGGGTCTAGACACCCCCCTTAGTCCTTGAGTTTTTTTCGATTGATGATAATCCTCTCTCTCTCTCTCTCTCTCAATATATATAACATAAAATTTAATTTCGCCCTTGTAATTAACAATTTATTTTATTAATTAATGCTGAAACAATTCAATAATTTATTTTTTACTGTTTTTTGTTAACAAAATCGACAAAATCAGAAGAATCAATTGGTGTTGTCTTGAGGTATGATATGAGTTAGAGACTTTCGACTATGGATTCCCCCCTTGAAAAATTGTTGTGTGCGTTACTGGGAGGGATTTTACAAGATACTTTTTTTATATAACGGAAAATAATAAAAATGAGAACCTGTTCATTGTTTGTTAGCTATTCCTTGTTATTATCCCAAATTATTCTTTACTATACTCATACTCCCAAAAACATATATTTCAACCTTCAGTTGAAAAAATTCAAACGATTCTGAATAAGTTCTAAAATTTCAATTAAAAATAACATCTATTTCGTCTATTATATTTAATATCAATTCTTGAAAAACATTCCTTGAGGAGTTCCATAAGAAATAACAAATTGTACAAAGTATAGAATGCAATGAATAATAATAAAATTGTTATACAAAGCAGACATTTAACATTACATATATTGACAACATTAACTGCAAAAAAATAGCATCAAATTTATCGTAATACATCTTGAATCAGAATCATTTATGTTATAAGAAATTATACTTTAATTCACACACCCTGGCTTTTTAAAAAGTTAGATTAATTTTATTTATATGTAATTATTAACAATTAATTATACAATTAAATTACACTAAGCGAGAACTTTTTCTAGTCTTTTTTAAAGATACAATGAATTTTTTAAAGTACCTTAAGGTGATACTTAATTTTAAATAAAATAAGAAAGTAGCAAACTTTAACAATTATTAACAATAATGATTAACAATTTAAATTAGAAGTTATCAATCAAAAATATGTTTAAATATGCTTTTCCCCTTCAATCATCAAATTTCAAGGATTGAGATATATATAGAAACGATTTCATGCATTCTAAACTGAAAGTATAAGCAATTACAAAAGATATTCCCAATATTAAGTTCATGAAATATGAGTGCCACTTAAACACAATAATTAAAATAACATACCACTTATGTTATTTTAATGCATTTACCTTTTAAAAACGTTACAAACTGGACTATTGGTTAAAAAATTTGAAAACTCTCGCAGCAACTCATCTTGAAGTACCATTGATTGCAAATTATAAAAACTGGAACTACATTGCCATTGGGTTGGATGTTGTTATGATAACAGTCTAACCCTAGTCTAATTTCCCTCCCAGGTTAACGAGGTTGCAGCACTTCCTTGAACAATAAGAACTCTTCAGAACCAAAGCATCCCCGACGGTGACTAAGATCTTATTTAGGTCAGCCTTACTATTAAGTTTGTTTTTCATGAATATATTTTTTGATGTGTTGCGTTATTTCCTTCAAGTTAGACAAGGATTTTGTGGTGTGTCGAATAAGGCAAGATTCGTTCTTCAACCTTTCACGCTCGAGGCCAAATTAATAAATAAATTCACAGTGATCCGCGGGTCACACGAGTATCGAAAAAATAACTTAGTCAGGAAATTTATATAAAAAAGGGAGGTTTGTTTTAGAAGACTAATTCTAAGGGAAGAGATAGTGTTTACAGATTTGTGTGTGTGTGTGTATATATATGTATATATCGGCTTCAAAAAAGTTAAATGGAAGTCGAATTATAAAATGTTTTGCAAACCTGTTAAAGACCACCTTTTTTCCGAAAATTTCTGACACTTTATGCATAGTCAGATTTTTTAAATTTAAAATTATTTAAGATACAAGGAAATTTTTGAAAAATTCTTCATTTTCAGAAAATTTTATCTCAAATTTTTAATTTATTTGAAATTAAATATTTTAAATATCAAGAATAAGAACAAATCACGTTTTTTATTACAAAAAGCAGACAAGGCAATTTTTTTAATAATTACTTCAACTTCAAATGAGAGGCCACGAAAGACATTTTGGCCTGCGGGTCACGGGTTGAAGACCCCTACTCTAAGAAAATATTAAGCAAGCATTTACTTAGAAATATAGCTAACGTCTAAGCATTTTAAAGTGAAAAGAAGTTCAAGATATAAACGAAAAACCTTTTTTAGATAGTTGTAATTTTTTTGCAATTAATCCGAAAAGAATGGAACTAGTGTCTAAGAACAACTTGCTTCTTCTTTACTTTAAAATCCAAGCAATCTTGTTATATTTGAAATCCTGAAACAAAAGTGCCAATTTGATTTAAAAACAAGCAAACTGAAAAGTGAGTTTTCTTAATGAAGTGGGATATGTGAATAAGGGGATAAACAGGCATGCTCATGATCCCGTAAAATGGTGGAAATGATTGAAAACGGATCTTCAAATGGTTTCCTTTACAAAATTATTACATTTCAATTCTGAAATTGACTATAATCAAATTACTGAACCTAATCTGTTGTCCATATTCTGATTCATTTTTAGTTAATATTAAATCAACCATTCTTTATATGAAATTAAATAAAATCAAGTCGTTAAATAATTGATTGGTAGTAATTAAATACCATTGCAGAACTGAGTTGTCTCAGAAGTAAAAAGCGTATTCAGAAATGCATATTATGTCATGAAAGTCGCTGAAGTAGCTTGAAACTTAGGGAATGCTTAAGATGGTCACGTTTTCCCTACTATTTAGTGTTCGATGGTCCCTTTAAATTATAAGTCTAATTCCAAATTGACAAAATTTAAAAAATATTTCATAAAATATAAATCAAGGAATGAAATTTCAGGGTAAAAAAATACTTTTGCTTATTACGTATTAGGAAAGGAAAGAAATAACGGAAAAATTAGAATAATGCACTCTTGTTCTTATTTCATTAAATTCATGTACATTTCTATTTTTTTAAAGTCCTTCATTCCTTTAGTATACGCATTAGATACAATTTTAGCAAAAGTTATTTTGAAAATATACTCAATTATTCATCATTATGAAATTATTAAAATTACAAGTACATGGCAAATTTACATAAAAATTTGTCTTTTTTTCAAAAAATATTCCTAAGTGCACGATATGCTTGTGAAAGTATGTATTGAAACAGTAAATATATTTTTAATTCAACTCTTTGAAAAATTAAAAGTCAAGAAACCTCTAGATATACTACATTTAAAATTCAATTCCTAATATAATCATGCTGTTTGGAAACGCGACTTGAAAATATCCTGATGTAATACATACTATTTCTAAGTTTGTAAGAAAAATCCATTCCTTCTATCCATATTACAATACTTCTTTTTCAGGTCGTGGTTTTTTCTAAAATTAATTTCATAATTTTAAACAAAAAGCAACAAATATACTTCTAACAATTTACCTAAGGAACGAACAAAGGTTTTTGCAGTTTGTGCGGAATTTCAAAAAATATATTTAAAAGCATCAAATATCAAGAACTACCGAGTAACAATGGAACAAATTCTTAATAATGCTATATTTAAGTTTTATTATAATCAGAGCTTAAATAATATTAGGCAATAAAAATTTTTGTTTTTATTGATCAAATTTTTATTTTTTTTAATAATTTTTCTACAAAAAAATTATAGCAAAAAACAAGGCTGCAGTGGAGTTTTGATTTAGTTAACCCTATTTAATATTAATTTTTTATGAATGAAATCACAAGATTAAATTTCAAAAGTCAAGAACTCCTGATTATTTAATTTTATTGCTTTGACTGTAGTATAATAAGCTGCAGTACATATATGTATACGTACTCAAGGACTAGTGAAATACTTTTGAATGTCTAATCAGAAAAATCTATCGGTAGCAATTGCAGTCATTTGATGAACCTCAATAATAACCATCAGAACAATCATTGTTTTAATAGTGTCCCACCTCCAGTAAACGAATCTTCTAATTTTCAAGCAATAGCAGTTTGTGGCGAATAGGCAAGCCTCGAATCAATGGGCACGGCTTCTGATCGCTAAGAATTGGCTATTATGTTTCTCAATTAGCTACCTGATTTATGCGATGCAATAAACACAGCCTAATGAAAGAGTGACACCCCTTTCAAAACAAATGCTTTAGCTTCAGCAACGAGACAGAACAGCATTTGTTGTAGAATGGAAAACCGCTGCAGCAAGCAGCTGGCGTTGGTTGTTGACCTTGAGAGCGGAAGAGAACAACTTTCTCAAGTGGGATTTTTAGAGGATCGCAGGTAACTGGCAGGGAATTTGCCTGCGACCCCCCTTCGCGCAGCCACCCTGGGTCGGTCTCAACAGTCAGAGTGATGTATTAAAGGGGTCACGCCCCTTTCCGAAAACAACAAATGGAACACGTTTCTATTCTAGGAGGGAAGGGACGTCTTACAGCTTCTTTCAAGGGTCTTTGTTATATTTTTTAATAGGGACATTTCGAATTGATTCTGAAGAAATGAGAACACAGACGAAACCATCAATCTTTTTCTCATTCCTTGAATAGTCGTGTGTTTTGAATGAATGCTAATCAGTGAATTTTTTAAAGGAATTAAAAGTAAGGAAATAAAAAAAAAATACAAAGTTTTTTTTTACGTTAGAAAACGTAGTAGGAGAAAGCTTCCCGGAATGAATCCTTCAGGCTAAATTGTACAAAAATGGAAATGATTTCTCCAAGACGGCAACTTAAGCTTTTCCAAGTGATCTGCATTCTAAGTAAAATGTCTACTTGAAAGAAGCGATTGTTCCTGACTGTTATTTCTCAGAGATGAAATAGAATGACTATCAATTATTGAACGTCTTCATAAATTTGAAAGGAGTAACTTTTTAAACAAAACATTAAAGAAAAAGAAAGGTTGTGGAAAAATGAGTTCTTCGAAGTAACATATAAAACTGAAGTAAAATATCTTCAGGTATGCAGTCGAGTATAATAAAATGATACTTATACTCAAACTAAAATGCATTGTGAATGTATCATTCTTTTTCCTGATCATTATTAGCACGAGATGAAATAGTTCATATAATATTATATAGTCCTCCGTACAAAAGGATTAGTCGTATAAAAAAATCCTCGCTCAATAATATGGAAGATTAACCAATAGATGTACTTTTAGAAATCTATGGACAAACGATAAAAATACACACATGTTTTAACATCTTTATTCTTTACAAATCGATTTCAATCAAAAAATAAAATAAAAATACAAACTAAGTATATGTTAAGGAAATATTATATTCTTTTATAGAAATATTTTAATGTAATTATTTTTAAGGAATGAACTGTTTTTTAATCTATTTCAATTAGCTGTTTACCAAAAAATGTTCACATTGTTTCTGTTTTTACAAACTTCTTTTACATGATTTTGATTAAACGTGAATTAGAAAGAAAATTAATTATCTTTCTACATGAATTATTTTAATGCAACACGATTCACACCCAATTATAAGAAAATTTTGCTTTTCTTTTCTTTTTATTCTATATATAGCATTGTCGGTGAATATAATGTGATTTCTTTTTGCGAGAATTCTCCGAGTTATATAAGCTCAATATGGAAATTTTTGTTTACTTTGCTAACATCAATACATCAAATATCATATATCGAACTCACGATACCAACCTTGACGATCAGTTACTGTATTCGTTCTTAAATCCACTGAAAATTTTGATCAAGAGATTACAGAAGGAATTTCACTAATGGAGAACGAAGACAATAACCAAAATATTTCTTATAGCAGTAATATTGCAGTCTTGTGCAAGCAAATGCGTTTATTGTCAGAAAGTGACAACGAATAAAATACTTTTATACGTGTGTAACTCATATTATTTAAACTAATTTTTGTGCTCATGAGAATTAGAAACATGTTTTTCCCCCTCTTCAAATGATAATTTGCATTGCTTGATACAATGTACAATCTTTATAAGACAAAACATTTAGTATCCTAACGTGAAAACTCGTGGTTTATAGTATTATTTTTGCTGATTTTTTAGAACTGGAGCCAATTTTCTACTTGTCCATAGATTCCTTACATACAACATAATTTGTACACAATTTTTTTTACAAATATTATTTGGGAATGTGTATCTATCACGTAAAAACAGAATTAGTTGTACTAGGAATTTACAACCTCAAAAATAAGCTGAATAGACTAATCCCCCGTAAAGAGAAAATTCAAGGTAATAGTAACTTAAAAAGTACTAACAACTCACCTCGCTTGCACTTCTCCGAACTAAAATTATCTATTGGCTTATCTCACTTCTTCAAAAAAACCGCAAGCAAAACTATTCACTCCATCTCACGAATGGAGGCAAAACACTTTCTACAATAACCTGCATTTAAAAAATAAGAAAAATAAGAAAGTAAAGATGTTATAGGGTAAGGGTCAGGAAAAAGGTTTATAAAAAGCAGAGGGAGCTTTCCCTTAGTTTATATTAGTAAATGGCATCGTATTTACGTTTAAAATATTGTCTTCTAAGATATTCTTTTTTAATACGATTTTAGAATAAATCCTTCGAAATTATTATTATTATTATTTGAAAATAATTTACTGTAATTTTCTTTAAAAAAATTCTCCTCTTGAGGATAAATATATAAAGAAACTGTAGTAAATATCTTAGTAAATTAATAAGTTCGCTTCGAATTTCGATGAAGGATCAATTTTTAACAAATAAAGGTATGGACACAAAATTCTGTCAATTCCCCATAAGACTCCTTGATTTTTTTAGTTGTTTTCAAAACTTAATTATCCAATTTTGCGCGATAATGTGCATTATAAAGCAATAAAGAACTTCTAATTTTTGTTGAGATTAATTTAGTTGATAATACAGCTTGTAAAGAAAACAATGAATTTAAAAATGTGTAAGCTAAATAAATGATTCTTAAAAAACTGCTATGTGTTCAACTTAAAAACTAAGCACAGCTTATTTTTTGTGTTCATTGTTACACAATTAATTTTGTTCACTGAAGAGAGAGAGAGAAGAAGAAGATTGATATTAATCAATAAATATTTTAAGGATAAAATTTTGCCTGTATTTATTTAAAAAATACTGCACTGAAAAACAATTATTTTTCAAAACAAATTTTTTAAAAAATGTGTGGTTAGCCATTTTTAACAATAATTTTCGGGTTTTTATAATGAAAAAAAAAATTTTAAATTGTTAATAACCTTAAAAATGTATTACATTACAAATAAACAAAAAAATTTTAGAAACTTTCCCCAAAATATCTATTAGTTTAGTATACAAATACGTAAGATCCATATGACTTTTTTCTTTTTTTGCAAAAATAATTATAGAAGTGGATTTATATATACATTATTAACTGCAAATTGCAAAGAAAGAAATTAACTTTTCATTTACAGTTTTATCAATGTCGCTAATTTATTTGAACATTATTAAATTTCAGATTTTATAAAATCATCGAAAATTAAGATTCATCGAAGCAATATGTCAAATTTGAAGAAGAATCCTTTTGTGTGACTCGATTTTAGAATTTTAAATATGGCCATTTTGTAACATTTAGCATATCGTTTTGAATGAATTTTTGACGCGAAATAAAAAAATTTATAAGTTTCTTATATAATTTTTCGAATTAGTACTTTAATGTAATCAGCTGCAGAAAATACCCGAACCCCCCTTGTGTCTCTGTCTTTTTTAGAATATAAAAAATAAACAAAATTATTTAGCATGCAGAACAGAAACATATTTTTCAATAAACTTTGAAATATTTGGAGAATTCTTTTTTGCTGTGGTTGATCTGTAAGTGTATTCAATATTGTTTTTTTTTTTTTTTTTTTTTTTTACTTTTTACAGCATTATTGTAAGTCATTTGTCAGTGGTAACTTGTTAATAAAAATTTCTTGCTAACTTGTTATGTAAGCGAATAAGTAAATAAACTTTTTTTTTCAACTATATTTCGGAGTTTTTGCAAATGTCAAGGTAAAGTATGTCATGCAAACGATGAAATGTACATTGACACCCATTAAAATTGTTGGATGGTTAAGAATTCTAATAAACGACTGGGAATTCCCGTGAACTTGAAGATAGCTGCTAGCGGAAAAGCGGGTAACACCCATGCAACATCGGGGAAGGGCGTAATACAACTCTCACGTTGATTTTATTGTACACTTTCGGAAATTCTTGTAGAGAAAAATATACATCTAAAGATGAAAGTTTCATAACCTTAAATATCGTATTCCATTAATTTGGTCTAATTTTTTATTTATATTATATCAGTTTTAAACTAAAAGCTCCACTATAAGATTCAAAGTATTTTTTCGATGAAAAGTCTCAGCAATAAGTTTGTTCAAAAAATATATCTTTCTCTAGAAGCTCTTTAAAGAAACACTTGTTAATCAGGGAATAAAGAACCTTGATGTATCCCAGCAAGACCTTTTGGATCTCAATGGAGAGCATAAATTATCCAACTGGCAATCTGGGTAAAATGAAACAACTGGTTTGGCAGCTGTTAATGAAAATCCACAACCCAGATTGTTTAGAATTGTAAAATATTTATTTTTTTTTAAAAAATTGTTTTCTTTATTTTGAAATTAACTTTTAATTGACTGTTTAATTTATAAAGGTAATATAAATATTATTTATGCTGAAAATTCACTTCCATATTATTATCGTCTGCTTAAATTCAATAACTCCTGGAACTCTAATTTATTTGATTACTTAATTTATTTGTTGATATGTAATCGTCTGCCGCTAAAGTTACGTTGCTTAAGTTGGCATCTTTTGTAATTATTCTAAATATAGTTTTTTAGTTGGAGATAAGAATTGTGTCATACGTAATCGACGCTGATTGAATTTAATACTAAATTATATATACTTTCAAGATGTTATCATTCATCTGGAGTAAAAGGTATCCGCGTACTTAGCTTCATATAATGTGTCCAATAAGATATCGATAATATGTAAGTACCATTTTATTTTAATTGCAATAGCACCTCAGAATTTTAGAAATACAAATGGAATTCAAATCAGATTTGATTCAAATTATTCTTGCTGCAGTTTAAAATTGGTTTAGTTTTCTCACCTGTGAAGAAATTATTTTTGTTAATTGCAATAATTATTTTTTTCATTTCAGTTAACTTAACTGGTCAATAGAAAATTCAGTACAATCATCTAAAAATACACGATAGAAGATTAGAACCCGTCAGGGTTATGAGCTCCATTCAGTTATTCTCAAGGACCGTTATTCAGAGCAGTGTAAAGAGGACTCTCATATCGATACAGAATTTTATCATTTTACAAAACTTTTCTTGCAAAGTCTTATTTTTTAGTTATTTCAATATTTTTTATGTTATTTATTAAGTCTTTTGTCGTATCTTTTTTCTTCTTCTGATGTTGAATGTCATCAAAGAATTCTAGCAGCAGCAATAACAATTGACTACCTTTACATGGGACTAGGAGTGTTCTGTAAATTTCATAAAATATTGTTTTAACTGAATTTCAAATTCTATTTAGTATTTGTGCAAGATAATTTCTCGAAAAGTTGCCATTCAATAAAAAGAAAAACAAGTTTAAAGAGTATAGCTTTCGTATTATTAATAATTTTTAAAAGCAAAAAATATTTTTTCTAGTTTAATCCAATATGCAGCATAATATTCATAATTAATTTCTTCTAATGCTAACTAAAAATATAATTCAACAAAAGACTTTCTTTAATAAGTGTTATATCTTTCCGATTTAGAAATGATAAAAAAAAAAGTAATCCTTGTTGACAGAAGAGTTAAACAAAATCGAAGCAAAAGAAAAAGCGAAAGCCGAGCGTGTAAAACCAAATATCAATGATTCAAGTGATAGCACTTCATTATAGATCATTCTTTTTGTCAATGGCAGAACGTCTTCACTCCTTGTTGTGGAAAAGAAAACTCGTGACAACAATGAAAAAAGAATGCAATGATCCGTATCTTTCACACTCGAGAGAAAGTTCGTTTTTCAAGGATGGTGAACACAGCACATTCACCAACGCAATCATCAGATTGATCAGAATCTCATGGGGAAGTGAGCAAAAATGTATTCTTTTGCTTACGCCCTACGTAATTTAAGCGCTATATTCAAAATGTTACGGATTTCTTACAGGATTTCTAGTGAATTTCAAGTTTTCTGAGACGTTTAATCATACGTGAAATATTACAAAACTATGTTTTAAAATCAATAATACTTCAAAATGTAAAGAGGATTAAAATGATATAATTTAAAACAGTGATAAATTTTTTATCAAAGACAAGACATATTTATTACAATTCGAATATTTAACAATTTTTTTGTAGAGATATCCTTGAAATCAATTCGCTTGTCAGACTTGCAATAGCACATACTAATTGAGATAGCAGTATCTCAAGCAATATAATATTCGTTGCAATTAATAATCTAAACTAGAGATAGTCAACTGATGATTCGTGAAAATTTTTTGATTGTCTGCAGAAAAATTGGGATATTATTTATATTTTATGAAGGTTCAGTTTCAAAAAGGATGAGTTTCAAAACTTATTATGGAATAGGTTAAAATGATATAAATGCCTCATTTTTGGCTCAGTATAAAAAATGAAGATGCATCACTAAGTGAAAAAGCACACACAATGTGAATTTTAATTTAATTTTCAACAATAATGTTTGTGCGAAAAAACATTTCATCTGTAACAGCAATTAGAACTCGGTACCGGTCTCGGTTTGAAATAAACCGGCTCTCTATCTTGCAGTGATATCTTAGGAACCCCAAAAATCCCGCAATCTAATTTCAAGCAAACAGGGACGAATATCACTCTAAAAAATATACAATGCTTGAATAAATTTAAAATTTCCCCTTTTTAAAAAATAACTCTATAACTTTGTTACTTATAATAGGTAAATTTCACATTAATACTCGAAAAAAAAAGTTTTATTAATAATATATAAATGCATTACTTTTTTTCTAAGTTCATATTAGGGGTTTGCTAAATATCAAATTATACATTTGGTGGTCTATGAAATTCTAAAGGTTGGTGACTCCTGATCTAAACAACCTAAAAGATTTTGTGTGTTTTACTAAGGTCATCTGTAACAATGAGTAATCTGAAAATATGTGACAGGGCAAAAGAAAATGAACTACCTCAAGGAAATATTTGTGATTTGAACCAAACAAATAGATAATTCGTATGCATAAAAAACATATATTTAATAAAACAGTTATCTTTAAAATTATTTTGAATGATCAAAATAAATGCGATATTTATGAAGCTCTAGTTTGGAAATGAATTTGTAATAAAATAGTCGTAATGAATACGTTTTTATTACAAGGAGATAGCCAGTATTTAAATGAAAATTATATTATAGGTGTATCTGTGATCCATATGAAACATTTATACCAATAAAAACTATTTTAGGATAATAATACGAAATTAAATATTGATTAACCAGTTTTCCTCCAGATTAACAGTAAAATTTTAATTATTTTTCCTTAAGTGTTTGAAATTTTTTTTATTGATCGTGTATTTGAGTTCTTAAAGTAAGATATATTTTTAGCACAAGAATCTAAATAACTTCAATGAACCTATTCGTATTTCAAAAAGTTAAGAAGTAAAACGCTATCTTGATTTATATTTGTATATATGTATTTCTTATATTTATTTATTTTCAATAAGCAATTTAGCTATAATTTTCTATTTCTTACTGAATCAATATTCTAGTCTGCTAATTATGCAAATGAAACATAATGGGACAGCAAGTCTGGAATGGAATGATACATGTAAAAATTATTAACTTAACTAAGTAATTAATTATTACAATCAGCACCTATTCAGTTTATATAAATCTTAATTAATAACAATTTTGATAAATTAGTATTTAACAAGTATAAATGGATACTTATATATTCACTCCAAAATTTATGCTACAATTGATTACAAAAACTGTAATCTTAAAGATATTGTTGAAATATTGTTATAAGAAATTGAAGTCGAAGGTCGTTTCTGATTAATGATTATGACTTAACAATTTTTTAAATAAGTAAGCGAACTCTTAAGCATTAACAACAACTCTTTAAAAAACATGACACGAAAAGCTATTTTTTCCAAGATATTCCTTGAATATTTCCAACATATTAAAAATATTCTTCTTTCTTTCTTTTAATTATTATTTTGTTCAGCTTTTGAATAATCCATCTCTTAAGAAATGAACTATTTTATGCGTTAAGATACTTTATGTTCAAATTTAAAATATTACAAAATAGGATAATTTCAGAACATGTATAACTACTAGAATTTCATAACCGTTTTTGTAATACTGTACATTACATTTTGTTTTAAAATGTTGAAAATTCATTTGATTTTTTTAAAAAATGAACATTTTTATGATATGATATTTAAATAACAAAATGAGAATATTTATTATACAAAACTGATAATTTATATTCTTGAATAATAAAAAGAGTACATTCAATAAAAAATCATATTTGTGCCTTTAACATTATATCTTAGCTACGTTTTTTAACACCTTTTATAAGCTTCCCTTGTATGTAATGGAATCTTTGAACTCAAATTTTACCCACTTTAAAAGTTTAGATTAATTAGAAATTTTTTGTAATTTTTTCACCTGTCCAGAACCGAGGACAATACAATAATTTAATAATTTTGTTTCATTGTCCTGATCAGGATCATCAGGATTAACGATTTCCCATTTTCACATCCCATCTCGCATCTGGCGAATAATTTCAGATCCCTTTTCCAGATTTGGCGACCAAAAGATTAAATTACATCGAAGTCCGATTAATTATAAAAGGGTGCTTTTTTTTTATTTTTTTTAAACTATAATTTTTATTTTTGCTAAAATTCTTTAAACAAAACTACATTTAATTTTAATCTAAACTGCAAACATTTAAAAATTTCAAAAATTTTGAATTTTTGAATTATATTTCTTTTTAGAATATTATTTATGAAGACTTCGGAAGTTATTTAATCTTCAAACTCAAAAAAAGAGGTGCGAATAAGAGATACCACCTTCCTATTTCCCTTAAAATATTTTAGCCTTCAGGAAAATTTAAATTTCCTCTATTTATATAATTTTATCAGTTACAAATTATTTTATACAATTTAAGTAGACAATGTATCAAATAAATCACAAGTTTTTTTCGATGATTAGGGTATTTATTGCTTGAACGTTATTTAATTTATGCATCAAATAGAGTATAATTTTATATAGATTAAATAATATTTAAATCTATATATTTTTCCTATTTTATGCTCTGAGAAGAGTCAAATTCGTCAGATAAATAAAATGTTTAATAGTTTAAATATATAAATAAAAAAGTTCATTAAAAAAATACTGTGCTTAGACCTTTTGAAGGTTTTTTACAAATGTTTTTAATCAAATGAGTAGGGAATTTCATGTAATTGTTATTATAAAAAAAGCTCATGTTTCACAACCTCTTAAAACTGTGTGATTGTTTGGTGCTCGCTTTCAGCTGAAAAAAACTACTTCCTGTTAGAACTTATTCTTCAGTATTAAAAAGGGAAATTTTTTATAATGGCGAAGAAAAAATTGAATGTTACTACCTTTACGAGCATTTTTAAATTTCCTTTCATTGTAAACGATATTGAATTTATACTTTGTCTATAACTTACATATCTTGATTGTTACTGTTGATGTCTTGGTAAATTTTAATGTAAAAAGTTTTGCACTTAAATTAAACGGTTTTGTATAAGGTAGACTGTATACCAGCAAAAAAAGAGAACAATCGTTTCATCAAACGATCAGTATCACTTTTAATATGATTCTTCACCAGATCTGTGAAAAAATCTGCACGAATACTCACAGTAACTAGATAATAAATTTCAACAAGCCATGCAGTATCTGATACATTAAATTACTTTCTTGCATTCTCTGGCTGCAACTTTAATTATATGCGTTCTTTTCCTGTTGAAATGGAAGACAGCACGTGAAGGTACACAAAATTTATTTTACTTCTTCATCTTCTTGTTCTTCCAGTCATTATCGGATTAATTATCTTTTCAATAGCAAAGGATAATCCCTGTTATAAAGGTTATAAATCTTTACCGTAGAAATTATATTACTTGCTGGGGAACAGCAGAGATACTTATCCTCTGTCTCTCTTTTACTTTCCTTATTAACACTGAAAGAATTAAAAAGACAGGGTATATTTCAGGGACACTGTACAAAGGCACCACTTTTGATTGGAAATCATTTAAAGAACTAATAAAATTAGTGTCGCGTAACCTAAGGCATCCGGTAGCAGATTTATTTATTATTCACATATCATTTAATTAGGCAGTTACAATGGTCATCCGGTTTTATTCATATTTATAGACGAAATATATTGCAATTTTTGTCTTTTTTGATGGTGAGGGTTTCTGAACGTTTGTTTATGACTCCAACAATGGCTAAAGGGAAATATCTAAAGTCAAATTAATCACTTTTGTGAGATGGAGATGGTAAATTATTTTGAAAAGTAAAGAGTATATATAGGTTAGAGTTAATATAATTATATATTGTAGTTATCAGTATTAATGTTTGAAGCATTTTATTTTAGTTTGATAATTATTTGGAATGTTGTTATTTCTTTTTCCGAGTGTCTTTTGATGAGAATATTTTATATGAATGGATATTTTAATTTTAATGAATAGGGACTAGTACATGTTTTAATAAAGTTAGTTTTTTCTTGTACTTCAAATATTCTAAATTGAATTGTAATATACTAAAAAAAGAATAAGTTTAACGATGGCTTACTTTAGAATTTTAGAATAATAATTATATTTTTCCAGAATGGATTGTATAATTGATCGTTTGCTGATTTTGCATGTATTTATAAATTAACTTGAATGTTCGTTATTATTTAAAACTATCATCAGGATTTACCAACAGAAAAGGGATTCTTTAGAGCTTCATTCAGTTTTTAACCAAATTTTGACATCTAAATATTTGACAATGACATATTATATATAAATACAATACATAATAACATACCATAAAAAAACTGCATCCATTCAAGACATTAAAGAAGCATAATTAATTCTTTCCTCTGTTATCTAGGAGTGCTTTTAAACTAATCTACATGCAGCATTGAGTTCTCATTTTAAAATTACTTCTTTTGATACAGCTGCACGAATACCATCGTAAAACTTGTTTTGAGAAAAATGAAATGCAACGACTGACTTCTATTAGAAAATAAAATGTTATTCGATTTCGTTCCTTCTTTGAAAAGATTTAATTGAAGACATCCACACTCTAGAATTTCCAGATCCAGTACCCTGCTACTTTTAGTCTAAATGCACACATAAAAATAAGCAATCAATCGTCTAAGGCGGATCTTGCCAAACCTTCCTACTTAAGTAGTTGGTTAACGGTTATGTCGTTCTAAAAAAGGCCACTAATTCCACCCACACCTCTAACTTCGCATTGCGTGAATGCGAATATTAATAAGATCTTATGACTTTCGTTGAATGTTCAAAAAGAGTGCTCACTTATCGAAAGTAATTGAATTTACTTTCGCTTTTTCTCGTTCACAATTTCATAAAACGAATTAATAAATATACTTTGGAATTTCTTATTCGAAATTACATTGATTTTAAATTTTTTTTTTAAATTTCAGAAGGAAGTTTATTTTTGTTTCTGTTTTGCTTCATTTAATGAAATTTATTCTAAAGATTCCACTTCTTCCAGATAGCTCCCATTCATTGCTCGAAATTGTTTATTCGAATATGCTAAGAATGGAAATTAAATTCGTTTTCCAATTTAATATTCATTTCATAACTGCAAAAATGCAACAAAAGGGATCATCTAAAAAAGTGAAAATCGTAGGCTAAAGGTATCTCACCAAGATATGTAAATTATCTGGAATGTGCACAATTGTCCTACACTCGATGAGTATAATATAAGGGAAAGAATCGACTGATTTAGCAATAGTTGCTCCGCTCTTTTAAAGAGGGATTTCAAGATAAAGCTTGACTTTGTTTATCTCACATTGAGAATTAGAAAATGATTTAGGTTAGAAAATTATTTAATACTTAATCTATCTTGTTTGACTATCTTGTTTCATTAAAACTTTTAAGATAATTTAATTTAGGTAGCAATAAAAGTTTATAAAAATAAGTGAACTATACACATTATTTCAACAAGGTAGATAAAGGACAATTAAACAGACATGAAATTATCCTTTTTAGAGCATTTCTTTTAAGGTTTTCATACAATTATACTACCACTTTCAATATAAATTATAGAAAATATCTTATTTATCGTAATCTAACAGAAAGAAAAAAAATTTTAAAGTATTTTGATCATTATTATGCTCTTCTCTTAAAAACGAATAATGCATTTTTAATATAAAGACGTTATTTCAAGATATATTAAAGAATATATTTTCTAATATATCATTCTAATTTTCTATATATACTAATATATTTTCATATTTTTTAATTAGTATCCTATTTGTGTCAAAAATTTGAATTTTTAGCATTGTATTGCATAATATCCCGTTTTATTACCAAAAACCATTATCTTTTTTGTTTGTTATCTCTTACCCTATTACAAACAAAATCCAAGTACTCAAAAGACTCAGAATTAGAACAGAAAATAAGACTGAAAACTATTTCATAGAACTTCCCCGGTTGTAATATTTTTCACTCACATCAATAAACAATTTATATGTTTTATAAGCTGTATTCAATTTGTAACATCTTTGTTAGAAACTTTTTAAATTGTGTATTTTCTTAAACAATTTTTAAACCCTCTAATAACTTTGAATTTTCTACTGCTAAAATAAAAAACTCTAATTTAAAAAAAAAATATTCTTTTTTTTTTCCTTTTTGCTCAGTTTTATTTATTAGTGTCAGCCTAAAATTATTCTTAGTTTTTCATTATATAAGCCAACAAATGTTTAATCTTTTTATATAAAGTAATTTTATTAATCTTTTAATAATGTAACTGACAGTTTAATTATTTTTTTTATTTAAAATTAACTACTTTTTGTCATAAAGGTAAACAACCAATATTTTTGCATAATTATAATTAAGATATAGTTTTTTCTTGTATTTTGAATACCTCTTACAATAACTTTCGCTTAAGATTCTCTTAAAGTCACAATCTGTTTTGCATATTAATTTTCTGATGTACTAATATTTTATCCAAATCTTTACATTACAATTAATAGCCAGATGAAATTCTGCCAAATTTATAATACTCATTTCAAAAATAGCAAATTATGGAGACCTATTACTTAACTAGAAATAATACGACTGAAAATTAACTTAGAAATAATAGTCAGACGAATACCGAAAGGTCTTTGAAAATCTGAAAGGAATTCTTCTTACTGGAACTAATTGACAGTCTCCCCCTCTCTATATAAAATAATCCTAAAACATTGCACAAACTGCTACTTTTACCAATCGAATGGGGAAAAAAATATATTGCTTATAGTATACGGAAACTCAATGAGCGTTACAGGATTAAAAATAAAAGCATTATCGGTTTGAAAATCTCTTTTGAAATAACAGCAGCTGCTCTTATAGAACATCATTCCTTTTTTGTTGATGTTATTTCTTTGATATGACAGAACAATAAGGAACTTAGAATTCTACCAAAAGTTCACGAAATTGTGGTTCGTCTTTATCTCCAGAAGTGGTACTGAAAAGACAACGACAAAAAGTCATGGTTCAGCGATTTGAAGATTCCATGTTTTTCATGAAATCATTTTACTGTGACATGAAGTTTCGTTGCTGAAAAATGCTTCAGGGAAAATAAAAGAATGAACAAAACGGAATATTACAAGAAATGAAGGGAGAAAAATAATTTTTTCGTATTTGGTGCTTGTTTTCTTTTTCCAAATTATTCATTTTAATAAGCAGTATAAAGAACTTTTTTTTTCATTCTGGAGTACATCGTTTGGAATTGTTTACGAAAACTATTTTTCGCATGAAAGATTTAGTACAAAACAAAATAAAAAGCAATTTAAATAGGACTGTTAAGAAAACATTTGAAAACGTTGAAAAACATTCGATATTCGTTAAAATAGACAAATCTTTTCTTTTTAAAATCTTTTCTCACAGTTTACTTTACATTTACAATACAGTGCTGAAAATTTGAATTTCGTTTTGCGCTCCTTTTTTTTTCAAAGCATAATAAAACAGCTTCTAATAAAAAAAAAAAATAGAATTTCAAGAGAGTCAGACTATGTATATGTACATATGTATTTGGTTTAGTTTTATATAGGTATATAGGCTCTTACAATTAACAATGTAGATTACAAAGTAATTTTTCTCTAGTTTCTAGAATAAAAATGCTCTGGGCTGAAAAATTAATTTATGCATGCAAAATTTCTGAACTCTGTTTCATTTAAGTGTTAAACAATGTATAATTCCTTAACTGTAAAAAACGGTCTGTTTAATTTTTAAATTAGAATCAGAAAGTCTTATTTACTTAAAAACACAGAAATCAAGATTCATATAAAATCAAAGCTAAGATTGTCCCCATAAAACACCCAACCACCGCTCAAAATCCTCCCTTCGACGGGGGGTGATATTTTGAAGAGGAAGGGAGGGGGCTGCCAGCTCAAGTGTCGTCCTCGCCACTTGACCATGGCTCATAATCACGGAATCCTTCACCAACAGCTCTCTTGTCTTTTTATAGTGCAACGTTAAAATATCACTCTCTCGCCACCATAAAACACACTGCTTTGAAAAAACAACCTCTTCGTATTTTTAATTTATATTTAAAAAAAACGCTTGCTTTTGTTAAAGTTGATGCTCCAAATCCATAACATAAATTCTCATAGCGTGAGTTTAGTAATCAGATATTTTAATAAAACTTTATTGAACGTGCCTTTCTCAAAATGAAAATAAGAACAGAAAAACAAAACTACATTTTTCAATGCACATTATAAGGGCTTATGAAATTCATAACAAGTCATTGTCGCTGACACATTTACATTTTCTACCCAACGTAATTTTTAAAAATTAAATATTTCCAAAGAAGAAATTACATTTTCATAAACATACCTTTTGTGGCATACCTCTTTAATATTAATCTACTTCTAACACAGCAAACTTTCAATAAAAGCAAACAGTTCAATTACTTATACGGCAGCTTTCTTTATTCATATATTTTCAACATCTTCAATTACAATAAAAACAGAAGAAAAATTACGAGAAAAAAATTCCATATTATCCTCCTCCAACCAATTAGCTTTTGTTTCCAAAATCTGTGGGAGTACGAACTAAACGTTAATCCACCCACTTAACAACAACTTCCTTATTCTCGTTTCTCACGAAGTGACGGTAGAGAACAAAGTACCTCTTAAAGTACCACCAAACTGCATGCAAATACTTTTAAGATGATGTCTAAGTAAAAAACTCGTATTGTACTCTTTTTAGTCTGAATCGTGATCTTCTAGCTAGAGAAAGATGCTTTGGATAAACATGTTCTAATTTTGTGTGCAGTAGGTTATATATTATACATCTAAAGCATTCAGAACGCCCACGAACGTCGAAAATTTTTAAATTTATATAAGTTAGGCTGTACTATAAGAAAACTAATGAAAAATTATTCAGACAGCTTAAGAATTATAAATAAAGTTAGTGTTCTATCAGAAAAGAAGAAATTATATTTGAATTTCTTACAATGAGCTATATTCATGAGGGTCACATGACGAATAAAAACACGTGCTCTCCGTCGTAAAAAACTGACATTAGTCTTGCTGTTCTACTTGTTAAATTTAGATAAAACTCCAAATTTGATAGTAAAGTTGTTCAAGTGTTACAATTTTTTTCAGAAGATTTCAAATTAAAAAATATATATAATACTAAACGTTGGCAACAGCGAAGAACATGATCTAATTAGCTGGTAACACGCGATTGCCTTTATCGTGTGACTATTGCGTCACATGAATTTATGAACTGATTGGCTGGAAACACGTGATTGTCTTTATCATGTGACTATGACGTCAAGCGTAAATTCAGCCATTGTTTTTATACATGAATACATATTTTAATCTTTGCGATGTTATAATTATTGATACCTTATTATTATTATATACATTTTAATAGCTATTATTCGATGCATTGCCTTTGAACAAAAGTTGTGTAAGAAATCAAAGTTTTTAAAAAATTAATTACTAGAGACGGTACTTACGTACTATCGCAATAATGCCAACTCTTAAGATAACTCGCCAAGCTGGCAACCTTGAATTTGTATGTGTCGTAAGTGTTGAATTGGCTACCATGTGCTTTGTTTCATATAATGCCGCCAATACGGTTGCGATAATACGCAAGTACCCCAGAAACTTTTAAATTTAATATTTCGTAAAAGAGAATGTATATTTAAATAAGAATAAATTACTTTTTATGTACATTTTTATAAGAAAATCCTTTACGTGATAAAAATAATATGTAACTTTAATTTATTTAATATATTTAATTTAATATATTACTCTTTGCGTTAATTTCTAAAACTGCAATTTAAGTAGTTATATGAATTTGTTACTCACAGCCTAACACAAGCAACACAAGTAGTATTAAATGGTTGTCTGATTTAAAGTTTAATATCTTGATTTATCCAGTTATTTTTATTTCAATTACTTTTATTATATATATATATATATATAAGAGTAATATATATATATATATTCAATAATAGATTACTTCATCTCACATTATGATTATAAATGTCTCTTACTATTTCTATTGTTAAGCTAATCAAGAGAAAGTATAACAGAATTGTTACCGTTGCTAACATCGTAAATAGCACAAGAAAAATGTAATTATAAACTGTTTAGAATGGCGTGAATTGTGACAAGCTATTTCCTAGTTTATGCGTGCAATTCACTTTTTTGGACATGAAAAACGTAACTATAAAGGTAAAATGTCAGCTCAGTTTTCTCTTGACAGTTTATTTAGTGACTGCCCTACAAATGTTGACAAACACAAGGAATTCACACGCGACATAAACAATTAGAAGCAAAACCGAATTAAATAGAAATGATAAAATGAAAAAGTTTACATCTGATAAAATAAAGCAATTAATTATTGTGAAATATATACAATGGAGTGAAAATTGTTACGCATTTGTATTGATTCATGTGCTAAAAAATTCATTAATGTGTTTATATTGAATAAATTATGTAATATTTGAATAGCAATACATTTTCATATATATCAATATATAAAACATTTAGTTAAACTACCTTGTAAGATGACGCGAAGATTATTACTGGCTTATTATAGTTTGTCGTCATTACTGTGCTGTAAGTATTAAATTCAATAAATTTAAATGCTCTGAGATTGAATTTTTGGACTTTGGAATAAAATTACTATAGCTTAAAAATTAATCAATAATTTAGAGTACGATTTATTCTTATATGTAAGAAAGTAAATAAATCTATAATGCTTGAAAATACACACTTTCAGTACTCAGATTTTCATGTTCAAACAAAATCAGACTACAAATTTAAGAATTAAACAACGACAACGTGTTTTTTTCCCTTGTATGCTCAAGTAAATATTTTTATCAGAAGTTGTGAGTGAGTGAGTATTTATTAAATGCCGCACTCTAAAGCAACACGAGGGCTATTGGCGACGAACCTCGTAATTCTGAAACCACGGTCAAGTGATGAGGATGACGCTTGAGCTGGCACCCCTTCTCTAAACTTCTACACCATGCCAAAGGGAAGACTTTGAGCCTGTACAGATTTAACGTGATTCAGCCTCTGTACACAGATAGTCTTCTGTGGTATTAGGCTCGACAGGGATGGGATGTCTTAAGGTATGGGCCAACTGGGCCTGGACCCAGGGCCTCGTTTCAATTTCGACTCAAATAAGAGCATGATCCGGATAATTTTAATGGTCAAATATTACTCCCGTACAAATTCTCCAAATAACACACAGAGAATTTAAAACTGTATGTCCATTGGCAAAAGTAGCAAGACTGTATTATTATGTGATGACCGTTGTCCATGTATAGGTCTAGACCTAATGCCATAAACAATCAGTCAACTCATTTGGCCATCTATTGAGCTGGTTTGTGAGACTTGAGTAGTGCACATTTGTTTCAAATTACCATTAATACGGGTATTTGATAATGCATGTATATACTGTCTAATTTTAAAAATTACAGATAGGGCCTGGCCTACTTTTGCAAAGGGGCCCAGAGTCACAGAAAACCTTTTTTGGGCCCAGGGCCTTAAGAAGTCACTGAGGCTCGAACTTAATGCAATTTGACCACGAGCTCGTGAACATGACCACTTGGCTACTGTGGCCACTTTGTAAACGGAAGATTTCTTGATATTTGTTATTTGTACGTACTTTTGCTTCTTGTTATATATCCGGCTCAATGATATGCAATTTAAATGTACCAGTATATATAACGATTTACATTTAATCACCTAGACATTATTTTAATGCTTCTTGCAATTATGAAATTTTTGTAGATTTTAGGTATTTAACATCGTTAATGATCAACATCCTGAAACTGAAATTCAGATGGAAATATATATCACAATATATGGAAATGTAATGGAAAGTTAATATTTGTAACCTGATAGAATTTTGAAACAAATTTAAGGGATGAAAAATGTTATCCCCATAAAAAAAATCACAATCCTACATAAAATCTGTCTAAGATAATTTATATCGATATATTCTTGTGAATTGCAGCGTATATTGTTCAGCAAATAAATTCAGATCGCGTACAAGTGATTTTAAAGCTGATTTCTTAAGACTTCCAAAAGGGGGATGCTCTTTGACATTTATAAATAAATTCTTAAGTAAAAAAAGATAATGACTGCTGTCATAAGCCAATGGATTTATGACACACCAAATAGATCTAAAACTTTCACCTTTTTTAATGATTGGCATTTGCTTGAAGTGAATTCATGTTTTTGACACTAAGTCCGAAAAATAACAGGAGGGGAACGTGACACTTGCCACCAATTCAAAATTTATGGATTCACTAAATCACCTAACCGCTGCATTAAAATGAGCCACACGCATTTCTCGATGTTTTATGTGCATTGTAAATGCGTTTTTAAGCATCCCTACACATTCATTGCACATTTTGACGCGAAAAAATGGGCCACTAAAATGTTCTGGGCTATTAATATACAAATAGGTGGGTGAGGAAAATGTTGTATGTTATCTTTAAAGACGAGTACTTTGAATATGTTGCAAAATAATTGCAACGTAGGTTAGGTAAATAATAATAATCACTTTGAATCTGACAAAAAAGGGTAGTCTTACCAATGAAATCTTGGACGACAGGATCACTGAATTTCTTTCAAATTTGTCACATTGATTAAAGAAGATAAGAATAAAAACAACTTAAAAGCAAAATAATGCAACTTTTTCAAGCCTTTTCAGTAAAAATGCATTTAAAATTCTTTTAGCTCTGTATGTACTTCTAATTTCTCTCGCCTTAATATACCAATATATATATATATATATATATATACAATTTAGTTAAAGTGAAACCAAATGTATTTTCCTCCTCTCAGATCTTACATAGCTACAAATTTTTAGCATTAACTTTTGATGATGTGAGGGTGTATATATGAAAATCTTGAGTATTTATTTCTAAGTTTTCTCAATATATATTGAATAAGAATGATATGTTTTTTTTTCTTTTTTTCTAAAATAACATAAATTTAAGTATTTAACCGTGACTTTTCTCAAAATAGGTTATTTTAAAAATATGGTCGGTTTTAGAATGCTTATTCTTAATGTAGTGTAATTCAAATAGATTATATTTATTTAAAATATTATTGCAGTCCTTTTATATTTTGTATGTTTTTTAATTTCATTTTTGCTTGTCTTTCATTTACATTATTTTCCCTCCTCTTTCCTGTCTCTCATTTTGTTTCGTTATTATAGTAATGATTATATATGTTTTTGTTTGTTTTTCTTCTAATAAATATCTTTTTTTCTTCTCAAATTGTTTTATTTTTGAATTGCTTGCCTTATTTCATGTTACATGCATTATTTTACTTATCCTTAATTACGGATTAAGGTTTTATTCATTTCAATGAGTTTCGTAATATTTATATACCCAGGGACCAAAGGTTTCTTTTGAATTTCTAAATAAAAAAAATCGCATTTTAAAACTAACTCATAGTTTTAATTTACAACAAAAGAATCTAAAATTACATTTTATAAGAAATATCTTTAGAATTATCATAGAAAAAAAGTAACATAAAATATGTAACCAACGAATATTATTGGATTACAGTTTTAATTAGATTCTAGTAAGACAGAGTTTTTCTCTTAACTATTAACAGTGGGCAATTCATTTAAAAAATTTTGAGAAGCGATAGGTACATTATTGAATAAAATAAAGAGAGGGGAGGGGAACAGAAATAAAGTTCAACTATTTCAATGTTACGATCATATTCTGCTGTGTATCTAACCATACCGTTCATACATTATGATAGCTTTAAAAACAAATTTTTTTTTGTCATTTTGTAATATAAAATATTATTTTCAAACAATATTTGTCACATAAAGTCAAAGACAAAAATTTTATATTCTATTTTTAACTGAAAGAATTAATCCGCAAAGCTTTTTAACTTTTTTTTTACAAACTAAAATGCGAAAAAAATCTGTAGTTAAAATTATAAAAACAGATTCCCCAATATAAACAACTTTGGAAAATTAGTTTAAATGTTTTATTGGACTTTTAATTGGAACATTTTCATACAGATTATTTCTGCCTAAAAACCCGACTTATGTTAATTTCTTCTACACGAAAACAAATACATAAAAAATGTTATAGACACATCCGATTGAGAAAAACACTTATCCAGGTGCTCAAAATTCTTATGCTTGTTTTAATTCCTGTCTGTACAAAGAGTTAAAAAATAATAAAACTTGAAACGTGAAATTACCTTTTCCAGGACTATTAATGGTATCAATAAAAGCAAAAAATATTAACTACGATATCAGCCATAAAGTTAAGAGGGGACGGGGGAGATCCCATCACTTTCAACACAGTAATGACTAATGTTTATTGCTACCGAAAATTAAGACTTATTAAAAAATGGACCAAGTTATGATATAAAAGCCCCCACTAAATTGCTAGACGATTATATGATCAATTTAGATGATAGTAGGGAATGACAAAAACTCGAAGGGTATGCAGCGACTTTTTCGATACTTTTATCTGTATTATATTGGCAGTAATATGCTATAATTGCGTTGATATCTCGTTTTGGAGTTAATCGAAATCGATTAAGTTGGGAATGCGCGATTTTTTTCGAATTGATGTCTCAAAGACGAGACGTTAATAATCGTAAACTCAGAATTAAAGGTTCAGTGATGTTTTTATTTCTTGTCTTTAAACAACGAGAAATATGAATATGTTTTAGAAGAGACAGTTAAGTGATGTATACTACACATTCATGTTTTTTTATTTAGTTTTTTAATCTTACTTCCAAATAAAGTTCGCTTTATTATTCCAACTAAACTTCATGTCAAATTATGTTCTTGTATAATAAATTCTGTACGGAAAGCACTTAAAAATTTTTCTCAGAATGTTAAAAATCTGAACAAAACTCTGAACATGTTTTCAGATAAAAAAAAAACTTCCATTGAAAATTTCTCAAATTTCATATATTTTCATGACAGTTTAACATATGCATTTGTATCTTCTTCTCCAAAAAAGGGGTGATAAGTCACTCTCATACAAAACAATATTATTAAGTCAGCTATTAGGAAGGCCAGTAAATATTCTTGCTTGGTTGCACTCATTCAAGTTTATTTAAATTAGCATCAGAGACACAAAAATAAACTGGAAAGCCATGTTCCAAAATTGGCATGATCAGTGAGATGTAGGTTGTTCTCAGGGTATAAGCGTCTGCTCCAGTCAAGTCCGGAAATATATTTGAGAATGTTAAGTCTTTTCTGCATTTAGCTGCTTGAACCTCTATATGCCTATTACTCAATATCTCCTGGTCCAGAATGAAACCCAGGTATTTGGCATTTTTTTTTGTATCATTTAATTGACAGCCGCTCATAAAAACAGTTGGTTAATACTTCTAGAGATGTCTATTGGTGCAAGTCTGATCAGGGATGCCCCAGTCACATCATTAATTGTTTGAATTTTACTATTGAGGAGTCTTTAAGGTATCCTATTTTATTTTCGGATTTTTTGGTGATTTTTGGTTTTATGGAGATGGTGTATGTGTGTGTTGTGTAGCTAAGCTGCACCATCTGGGATAAGAAGCAACAACAATACATATGCATTCGTTTATTATACAAGGCGTTTTTAAAATTAAGTAACATTCCATAAATGCATCATTTTTCCTTAATATGTAATATTAACAAATAATTTAGTATGTCAGTATTAAAGTCGAAATATGAAATATATTTTACTCCACAAAAAATCAGTTGATTCAGACAGAAAAAAAAGTAGGATATGTATACATGATTCTCTCTATAGAAAAGGAAAGTCAGAATATAATATTGATATTGAAGAAATCTTTCTTCCAAGATATATTCCGGCTTGAGTTTGTATTCTTCAACGTTACGCAAATACAGCCTTAAATTTTGTATATTAATACGATTAAATAGTAGAAATGGCACAGAATAAAAGGGGTAATCACTGTGAAAAACTTAGTTAATACAAATATAGCAAGATAAATATTTTGAAAGCGAAGACGTTAGGTCATTTGTAATAAAATTATTTTAAGGATAAACTAACTTTTTTAATTTTAAACTTCAAAAAGAATAAAAAAACATAGAAAAATTAAATGTTTAGGTAATAAATTAGTTTTAAATTTAAAAATACACAAGCATCCGGGGTTTTTTTTTTTTTTTGTTTATTTATTGAAACTAGAGAGAGAAGAAAGTTTGGTCACAATGTTTTATCAGCAGACAATTATTGTGTTAATTTAAATAAATTTCGTTAGATAATTCATTCGACAAATTAATATTTGTACAATGCCTAATTTTTTTCATTGCATATGATTTGAATGGAAAAAATGATCGTGACAAATATATACATTCTATATGTTAATCTAAAAATTTATCTTATAACTTCTTATTTTATTACTTATAAATTAGTGCCTCATTGATTAGACTAGTTACTAGCATATAATAATTATTATTATTATTGAATTAAATGATGATGGAATATATTGTTAAATTTCATAATTCTTATTGTATATCTTAATGTTTAGTTCATTACATACAAATAAGTATTTTATAAAGGACTAAAATGTTTAAGCAAGTTCTGAGGAACTCTGAAGAATTTTTATTTCAGCTTTTAAATTTAAAACCATACTTTTCTATTTATCCAAATTATAAGTTGTGCAATTTTAACCGATGTAAATATATAAAAGACAAAAGAAAGAAAGGAAAAAGAGTAAAGTTCTGCTTATCTACAATATGTCAATTATAATTTATTCAAAACTAATGTTTATGTACGGAAAACTCTTTCTTTTTCTAAAGCCCTAACTCAGTAAATAAATTAAATATTTCTTTTAATTTTGTGTCTGCGTGTGTGTTTACACACATATATATATATACGCCTCAATCTTACTTCATAAAATTAAGAGTTTGCTATTTTACTACTTATTTTGACCTATATTGACTTGCTTTATTTCTATTTATCTTTTAACTTAAAATTAGGTTATGACAATATAGTGTATGATTATATATATATAGCTCTAAATTCAATTCGGTTAAATTCTCAGTAATTGAAACGCTGTGAAATTTTTTTCTAATTACTTTTCTGAGAAATTCGAATTTTCTCTTCCCACAAAAAGGCTATTTCGGATAAATTTCAGTAAGATTTCTTGCGCTTGGGGGAAAATGCAAATCTTTTGTGATTCCAGAACATGATATTCTGGTTGCCATGAAAGGAGCGAAAAACAGGATACCGAGAGCTATTGCTTAAGTTAATGTGGATGGGCAAAAAGTTCAGAGAAGGTAACGCAAACAAACTCAATGAAAAGCTTGAACAATGAAGGGTTTCTCCATTTAAGCTTTTGATTATAAGGTAGTGAAAGGTATGGAGCTATTTCTGTCATTTAAATGTTTAAAGTATTTGACACCTCACGTATCGTGGTGGTTTCGGATCATGCTTTAGATTCGTGACCTAACGAAGATTTGGCATAGTACATTTTGAAAGGCAAGAAATTTTAAATTATCTAAGAACGTAGAGAATAGGTAAATTATTTGAATCTTTTTATAGCAAAAATTGAGGGAAAAGGAAAACAAATGCGAGTGGTGTTTTCGATTGAGATAATTTGTCATCCTCACAGCTGATTTTTAATTTAATGTTCAATTTATTTTATTAAGTATCTTTGAAAATTTTAAAACATTTTTTTTGACGTATAATAACCAAAACAGTTTTTTGATGGTTTTTCAATATTTGCAGATTAAAATATTTTATTTACATACATTTATTATTTATTAAAAATTGATAGATACATTTTCATGCATTTAAAACTATGTTAAGTTCTAAGACTAAATAATGGAGAGGAACAAAAGTAATTATATTAAAATATCTGTAGCAGAGTGAAGTGTTCAAAGAGTTGCAATGTCAAGAAATAAGTATCGAATATTTAATAATGGAAATGCAACATCTGATTAGAGATTTTTTTTATTTAAAAAAAAAAGTCAAGAAAGGCATATGATTTTGTTTAGATGGTTGTATTTTAAAAACATAAAACTGTGAAGCGAATGATTAAACTTTTAATTAAGAGGGGTAGGTTCACGAAACAGGATCTGTATCTCAGTAATGTTAAAAATAGGTATTTTTAAGTAACATTTATAAACATTCTATTGAATAAAAATCTCCAATTTTTTTTACTGAATATTCTTTGAACCATAATACATACTTTAATCAGAGATTTTATCGATAGGATGTCTAGAGTTATTTTTAAAAAGAATATTTTTTGCACAAATCTGTTTTTTTTTCTCCAGAAACAGTGAAATTTTATGATGTTTAATGCTATAAATTAAATCAGAATATTTTTTTTGGAAAAATTCCCTCGATTAAAGTATGTATTAGAGTGTAATTATTAATTATGCAAAGTTATAAGCTGTAAATGCAGTAGTTTAGGAACAAATGTTCCTTATATGGTAAAAATGTTAGTTTTGAGAAAAATGGATTTTAGTAATGGATTTAGTAGACTTTGACAGGTGGTAAAACATTTTCAAAAAATTACTAAAAATACTTTTACTACACGTAGAATGATAATTTTTGCACAACTGGAAGCGTAGAAATTCATATTTTATTAAAATGGGAAAGTGAAAAATGTATTTGGGGGCCGAAATTCATGAACCTACCCCCTTATATACTGAATCTAAAACTGCAAGAAAACATAATGAGCTAGCTTCAAAGTCATCTTTTCGTAAAAATGAAATTTAAAAAAAACTAGGGCATGCATGATAAAAATTAATTTCAATGTTAAAAAGAACAAAAAATTTTCACTAATAATATAGTATAATAAGTGAACATCCTTAAGTATGGATTTCTTTCCAAAAGAGTTTTAAAAAAAATGAAACATTGTTATGAAGATTGATGTCATCTATTGAAGACATCAATTTCCTCTACATTATTTTATGCATTTCATTCTCAAAAACTACAAAAAGTTTAAATCTGTAATTGCTATTGCAAATGAAAAGGTGTATCTTTCATATTTTAACAGATTTTTCCCCTCAAACAAAATGCAATTTATAGATTTTTTCATATAAATCTAGAAAACTTTTTTCAAGTGTAATTTTCAATTTCATTTTCTTAAAAAAGAATTTAAAAATACAACACTTTAAACTTTCATTAAAATAGCTGTTATGAGGAAACAAATGTGCAATAAAATTTTCGAACATTGATACTTATAATACACATTGAGAAAGTGGAATATATAGAAATAAATTTCATATTTTCGGGGGGAAAAGAAAGTTTAATTATCATTTATAAAAGTTAAATTCGTGAAAATTCTTAAAAATTTTGAAATTTCATTTATTTTATAAAATAGATGTTATATCATTGAAAAAAGAAAAATTTGTACTGGTTAGCGTATGATGAAAGCAAAATCAGTTTTATGTCTGATATTTTTTTTTATTTCTTGGGAGTTTCTTTTCATAATAAATAATAATAACTTTTCATAATAACTTAACAAGTTTTGACTGCATTTTTGAATACAACACAAAACTTAAGTTTTTCCTCTTTTCTTAAATTCTTGTAAAAAAATATTTATATGTAAATATTCTTCATGATACAAGGTAATAAATTTTCATTACCCATAGAGTAATATGTAATAATTTCTCGTGATACAAAGCCTCGGTTCAATATCACTTTTAATGTTGATAAGTAAACGAAAAAGGCTCAAAAAGGCCCTATTAGCCGGAGGTCGAATTCCTATAGAATATTCCGTTCTTGCACAATCATTTACCTCCAACTGTGGTTTTGTCAGCGCTTGACTTTGCACCTGCCTCTTTCAACGTGACACTCATTAAATATTCTCCCGTCAGTTTTCTAAACAATCTTTTTCTCCCTTTTTGCCAATAATTTATTCAACAGTATGTTTTTAATTGTTAATACTTCTGCCAAAAGTTATTTCTTTTTTTTCTGTAGTCTTTAAAAATTATAAGAAATCGTATGTATTTATTCATAAAGTAACTTAGCCTAGACTGTAGTTTGGGTTCAGTAAAGATCGTGAATTCAAACATTTCACTTTCTGGTCTCAGGTAAAAATCTATTTTAGCTAAATAATATTTCTTCAGAAATAATAAATTTGCAACAGTTTTACTTAGCAACTTAGAGAAATTACGCTTTTATTATATTTAAGAGAAACTTATTTCTCCCATATTTAAGAGATTTTATGTTTACTTATATATATTTAGAAAAATTACATTTTTTGTTAATATTAAGCAATTAAACATAAGATAATTACAATACTTCGATAAAGTAAAGAACGAATTAGACTAAAAAGCTGAAAATTATCGAAGTCTTTTGCGATTAAATCTGTAAATTCAGCTTTTTCTTCTTCAAATAACATATAGAACTTATCATCATTCTTCTTTTGTTTGAACAATGAGATTGATTCTATTTTTAGAACTTATACCTCTCATATTGTTGGTTCCGATACACTTTGCTAAGAATACCGTGAAGAGATAGCATCTTTAATATTTTGCATTTCAAAGATCAATATTGAACTTTTGTACAACAATAGGCTTTGTAATAAAAAAACAAAGGCATGAAGAAATAATAAGTAATATAAAGGTTATACCTTGACCTTCTAGACCTGTGAGTTGATTAATGCTTTTTCAACGTTACTACCAAAAAATTGCTTTTTCGCGTAACATTTAAGTAAAACTCAAATTCTTTCGCATTCCTAAAAAAAATTTTTAAGTAATTTTTTGAAAGAATTCTCATTAAACTTGCTTAAAGATTATAATTTTGATTCTTTTCCCAATATGTTGTTCCTGAAAATTGTATTAAACAGGTTTGCAATGCATCAAAGCTAAATATAAATGCACATTTTCTTTGAAGGAATATCCTAATTATTTTTAATTAGTTTTCATTAAAATACATTCTTATCTGCGTGACCTAAAATACAATATAATAATCAATTCTGTATTCTTAAATTTACTATTAAGATAAACGCGCGAATTGATGGTTCCTTTTTCACTACTTTTCTTTAAAAAAAATACTTAATAAAAATTTAATGAAAGCATTAAAATTAACGATCAACCAAATAATTTAATAATTATTTATTTCTGTTTAAATAGTTATGTCTGTCAATTTGAAAAACAATCGTGATATTAAAATACATATTTTTCATCTCTCTAATAGTATTTTGATGTACAACTTTTCAACACAAAAACATACCGATACACACAAATTATCCAGCTATATAGTTTTAAATACTTTTTTTTAAATCTTAAGAGAGTTGAATAATAAGAAAAACAAATTTCCAGTACTAATAAAAAATTATGAAAATTTTTAAATAATCATTTAAGTTACATATTTGCCACTCTATTGAAAAAAAACTCATTTAAACTCACCCAGTAATATCACCTCTCTTTCTAACCAATAGTTGTTCCTCCGAGTGATCCAAATACCACGAGTCTAAATATTAAATCCACTCTGTATCCCAAAAGGTATCAACATTCGATATATTTTTTTATAATCCACACTGTATAAATGTCCACAGAAACAAATGTACTGTATGATATGAAGATATTACAATATAAGCAATACTAGATGTAGTAAATCATGATATATTTTTGTTTTTTCGCTGCACAGATAAAAAAAAAAGTACCAAAAAAAAATACCGAAAGACGAACAGTCTGGAAGAAACGCGACTTGATACTGTTTGGAACAACCGAAAACACGTATCTGTAACGCAGTCCGCCGATCCAGGTAGATCGCTAACGCCTTGTTGCTTTTTCCCCCATAAACAGGTTTCCGGCCGCGGTGAGGTTGCTTACACGTCGCCAATACCTGTTGCTTTTTCTCGCCAAGCTATTTACGAACGGAATCATAAACACTTTTAGAGAACAATGTTTCCTATTTTTTTTTACTTAAGTGCAAATTTCAAAATCATTTGTACAAAATTTTCACTTTAAAAAAGATTACATATTAACATTTGTGTACACAGTTTATCTCATAACACAAATAAAATAAATTGAAATAAAACAAGAAAAGAATATTCTTTCACGAAAAGTGTACTGATGTTTAATTATAACAATATTTGTAGCACGAAATCAACTATATGAGATCAGATCAAACACGATATTTCAACTTTTCAGTAAATAGTTAATTTATTATTTCTGAGCATTATTTCTGATACTTGGAAATCCTTTTTCATGTCATTTGTCATCATTAAGGTTCTTTCTCTAATAGAATCAATTGTTTATCAGCTACCTTCGGTACATGAACCAAATTTTGACAATTTTTGTAACAATGTTATTAGTTATTTGTTTTTGGATGTTTAACGAATTCATCATGGAAGATGCCATCAATGAAAATGAACAAAGGATGCAAAGAAATCTATTAAATACTTTTAAAAATATAAACACAATTAAGAATTATACATATAAACGATCAAATTATGCTTCTTTATTTGTGTAATCTAAAAACTGGTGCCATTTTGAGCCACGTAGATAAGTGATTTTTTTTCGAATGAGCATATCAATTTGCGACACATTTAAATTTGCAGTCACATTTTCTGAAACCTTGTCCGATAAAAAAAAAGGATTATTTTGTTTCTGTTTAATGCAAAAATACTTCTATAACCAATAAAGCCCCTTTTGGGTGAAAAATGTTTGTTTATAAACACTGAATTTTTTCGTACACTGAATTCAGATATTGTTTTAAAATACCCGTTGTAGTTTATAAAACTACAACTGGTAACCAAGTTTATAAAATTGTATTCTGGTTCTGATAACAACTTTGTAAATTTCTAAGAAACTATTATCTCTGTAATCTCGAAAAATGAATGTTCTTATTTCCCTAACTACTATTATTTTCGGCATGTAGATTCAAAGCGAAACATGCATTTACATTTGAAAGTTCATAATTAAATTTTTCGTCTCAAGAAACTGTGTACGTGACTATGCAGTATATTTTAAAATATACACACAGATTTACACAAAAAAGCATTTAGTTTCAATGTCATCAATTTTAAAAATTTAGTTTGTGTTCCTTGAATATATTATGCTTTCTCACTTTGAATCGTATAATTAATTTTTTACAATTGCTGATTGATTTCTGTCTAAGCTAGTATCAAAATTAACATTACAATCATAAATTTCCTACTATTTCAAGAAATCTGCCTCTAATTTTTTTTTTTTTTGAAGCATATAGTATAAAGTGCACAAAAGAGTATGCATCGTATCTTAATTTTGTGAGTTTTGAATGATAAAAAAAATTTTATGGCCGTTTTGAGTGAAAAACGTTAAAACCGTTTTCCCATTAGAACTCTGTATTTTGTGTTTGGGCTTGAGTATCACACTATAATAACAACGATTTGTGTTAATTTTATCTAGATGAGTTTCCACAATTGTTTAGATCAGGGGTACTCAGCTTTTTTTTTCACCAGCCCACATACGTATGAAAGATATTTCACGCAGGCCGTAACATGAGGATAAGGGGGAAACACACAATAAAACCAAAGCAACATTGAACAAAGCAAAATTGATCAAAATATTTAATTCATTGTTGGCTTTTACTGTAATACTATAATATATTAACCTTTCTATCAAACACACACGCAAAAATATTTACTTTTATGCATTTTTACTGAGTTTTGGGATAGTTTCGATTTCTTTTCATCCATGACCAAGCCTTTTACTTACATTCTACTATAAAAAAACATATTAATAGCAAAATTGATAGATTTTATTACTTGATTCATAGAATTTCCCGCTAAATTTTTAGTACATTGTTCTCCAATAATTGAATTTCTTAGTGCAATGGGCCATGACTGGGCCACTCAGAGAAGGCCGGTGGGCCACATGAGGCCCGCAGGTTGAGTATCACTGGCTTAGATGATGATTTGAGATGGAGAGTCATTTGGTGGATGGAGGGGATTGTTTCAAGCAGAAGTAGCTCGAAACCTAAATATTTTTCGTTAGGTGATATCCAGACAGTGGAAGCAGTTTCAAACAACGGGTACTGTTGTTAGAAAACCTGGACAAGGTTGACCAAAAGCTACAACACTATGGAAGATCAATATTTGACAATAAATGCACGTCATCCCAGAGACATGATAGTTAAAGAGCTTGCTCAGGACTTTGCACGACTACCGGAAAGACAATTTCTAGACAACTGCTTACGTACGCTTAGCTGAGAATGCCCTTTATGCCCGACGACCAGCTGTATGCGTCTCTCACAGAAAAGAGCTCGTCTTTTATTGAGTCAAGAACATGTGTCTTGGACAAATTAAGAGTAGGAACATGTACTTTTCACTGAGGAGTCCAGGTTCAATAGACAATAGAGGTTCTCGTCGAGTTTTCATTCGGAGAGAGCCCGAGAATCGCTGTCATCCTTCTGACATAAGATAATCCATTTAATTTGGTGGGTGTGAGTTCTTGTTTAGGTAGGCATTATGTTAGACGGCCGTACAACACTACAAATTTTTTATGTGGGTTCTGTTACTGCTCAGTAACATAAAGATGAAGTTCTTGAATCTCATATGAAACTTTTCCGTAGAGCAATTGGTCAAGATTTTATTTTTATGAACGACAATGCAAGGCCGCACACAGAGCTGATCTTGTCGAAGACTTCCTTAACGAAGAGGGTATTTTCTAGATGGAATGGAGAGCAATATCTCCTTAAATCCTATCGAGCGTGTTTGGGATGCTTTAAGAAGAGCTATTGTTCGACGCCAATACCTTCCAAACACGAGCCAGACGTTAAAATTGGCACTTATAGAAGAGTGAGGTTTGTTGCCATAAGATGAAATTAACAATTTAATTTGTAGTAACCGAATTTGTATAGTTGCTCGTTGTGAAGCCCACATAGCAGCAAGGGATGGTCTCATTCCTTACTACACATTCAGTTTTTTTTTATTCTTACACAACTTGTTTTGATAATTTTTTTATCTAATTTGTATATTACAAGAAGTAACCCTCATTAAGAGTTTATTTGTTAGCATAATTATTCTCAAAGTATGAAGAAGGTATGTACAAAATTTTATCACAAATAAAAAACTATATGCAAAGATATTACATTTTTTTTTTTTTGTGTTTGTAACCTTAATTTTGGACTTCAGTGAAAGTAATGTTTCAGATACACACCTTAAAAACATTTAAGTTTTTGGGGGCTGATAAGATCTTCACCCCCATTGAAAGTAATATATATTTATGTAAAACAAATTTTCATAAAATCTCAATAATATTGTTTTAACTTTTATTCAGAAATTGATCTAAAACTAGGGTAGAAAAGTTTCTTCTGAATCAAATCAAATATGGGCATTTGATTAATAATTTTTTCAAAATATGTAAAATGAAACCTTTTTTTTTTTTTTTTTGATAGTTCTATTACTTAACTAAAAACTCTAACTTAAATATAAACGAATGAGAATTGTATTATTTTTTTTTTAATTTTCTTTATTATAATTATTATATTTTCTACCATTTTATTTTGATTTTTCTTTTTATGTTCCGATATAATTTTCTGAATGATTTAATTTTTCCTATTCTTCAGTTTAATTCTGGGTTAATAATAATTTGGGGGGGGGGCAGGCAAAATATGTGTGGGCATTTTTTAAGTGTATCTATTCTTTTCAAATATGAACTGTTCGATGTTAAAATATAAGTTTAAAAAGAAAATTATGATTGTGAAATGTGCAAGATATGGAAGGTTTGAAAGTATATTAATGATAATGATGCATAGATTTTTTTTAACTTATACAGTTACTTTATTTATTGTCTAAAGCAAAACTAAAAGCAAAAGGGTAAATATGAGTTTCTATATTAACTCCCTGATTATTTCTATATGGACATTTTTTATTGCTCTTAATTCTTTAAGTTAGTACATAACACGATTTTTGCGAAATAATTGCAATTAAAATTTAACGTCCTGTTCTTATTTTTTGGGTTGCAACTAGCTTATTGAAGTTCATCAGGGGTGAAAAACTCCCCCCTCGTTCTTACTGAAACTTCATTAAGAGAAGAGACTTTTTAAAAATATATTCAACTTACAATGTACCGCGCTAGTACCTCTAATGATCTCATTAAACTCGTTATTCCGTCTGCTAACTATCTTAACTGTAACCTAAACATAAATTATGTTGATAAGGTAAATGCCCTTCGATTGTCGTTTACGCATCTTTTACTCTTTACCCTTGAGCTCAGCTTAAATATTTTTTTTATTTCTAGACATTTCGTTTTGATAATTATACAGAGCAATTATTATATCTGAATTTTTTTATTTCTTTGCTACCAAGGGACTATTGCTTCATCTACCAATAAATTTGCATTTGACCACTTTTTCAATCTCACCAATAATCAACTTAAATTTCAAAACAATGTTACATAGTTATATATATCCTTTATAGCTTTTATTGTATTTAAGTATAAAATGCATATACAAATTAATAAGTTTTTTATTATTCCATCTATGAACATAAGAATACTTAAAAATTTGAATTATGACTAATAAATGACTGAGATACCTGGATAAAATTTATTTTGCATATTAATTGATACTATACAAATAATGCTGTAAATTATAATTAGTGATTCATTTGGCTTAAGAAGGCCGTAGATTAAAGTAGCTCGCAATTTGGAGAAGATAAAAGCTTGCAGTGTGACTGAATTCTTTCATTTGAAAGAGAGTGGAAAATCCACTATGAAGTGATGGTTATGTTTGGAAATGATCTCTCGGAATATGACACTGTTTTGAGACAGAAAAGGAATTCTCAAGCTGACCACATGTCCCTCACGATCAAGCTTCGAAAGATCGTCATTCACAGATAATACTACAACTGTGAAAAAGTGAAGAATAACATACTAGTCCGAAGAACAACCTTCTAAATAATCATGGATGAGACTGATTTTAGCTATGGTAGCGTTTCGAATGTTATTCACGAAGAACCCATATTAAAAGTATCAGCGCACAAAGTTCTAGGATTACTGATTCCTTTTCAGAAGTAAATAGGACGAGACTATCAAGAGAGATTAATCTTTTAGAAGAAAAAGAATATAGAATTTTTTAGTCACCTGGTAACTGTGGATGTATCTTGAATCTATCAATAAGATTTTCTCAGAGACCAAAAAGATGAACAGGTAGTGAAAGCTCAGTGACTTACCTCTACAAGAAACCTAAGATGCAGAAGTCTTAGTGAAGATAATCCTGTCTGTTATGTATTTTTAGGGGACTGCTGTGGTGTCATCTTAATGCATTGCCTGGAGAAGGATCAGACCATCACTAGTCCCTATTACTGCATACTGCTGAACAAATTCCATGATGATGATGATGATTCCATGATCTAGTAATGGTGTCGAAGGATCACCAAAGATATTCGTCTTTTTGTCATGAGTGCACCTGCTCACTCGTGTCGGTTGAAGAATCTAAGTGATGTAGCTTTGAAATTTTGCCACATCCACCCTAGTCTCCCGATCTTCCCCCAAATTATTTTGTCTTATTCTTAGAACAAAAAAAGCCATGATAGGGTATGAGATTTGACAACACATTTGACGTCCTTCGAGAGGTGGAATAATGGTTTTCTACGCAAATTGCTGAATTGTACAATGACGGTCTTTGAAAGGTCAAGAAATGCTGAGAGAAATATATAGTATGGATGATGGCTAGACATAGAAGTCTTAAAAATAACAAATAAAAAGTGTGAGCCTATCTCGATTATTTTTAGTAATAATTATTTTGTTATTATTCCAATATATAAAGTAGCTTGTGTTATTTTCTAATCGAAACAGAAATCATTTTTCATATTTATCAAATTTCATGAAATATCATTTACTATTCATATTAAACAATTTATTTATGTAACTTCATTTTAATAATTCACCATTTTATTCAAATTTTATTTGTGATAGAAGAAGCTTGAAGCGTGAGATCACTGTTCTTGTTAAAACTTCCCAAAAAGCAACCTCATTTTAAGCATTCTCTTTAAATCAGAATAATGGCGTTAGTTATTCTTCACAATTTTCTTTATACAGTATTCTATTCTCCTTACATTCACACACACACAAAGGTTTTATAAAATTTTCGAAAAAAACAGCGGTCGTTGCTTTATTTCTGAGAATATTTACCACCTGAATGAATCCGAATCGGAAGTTAAGATCCAATGAGCAATAACCAAAGCTATTAAAATGAAAAAGAAGTGTAATGTAAAAGAAAGAAGTTTGAGAGAAAAATCAAGAATGCGTGAAGAAATGAATGCAAGAAGGATTAATTGTCTGCAAGGATCTCCCAAGATGTACAGTGGAAAAACATTTGAATCATTTGACAAACGTGTGGGAAATTTTTTTTAAAAATAAATATTAAATAATGTTTTCTGGAATCGATTCAGAGTTGAAGAATTTTTCCGGTTTAAAGGAAACGAGAAAAATATTTAGGAGGTTTAAAAAAAATCTCCAAAATTGTTCTCTGCTTTACCTTTCTTTTCATAACGAATCAACCCCTGAGAGATATTTTTAAAAAATTGAATTTGCTGTCTGTTAAAAAAAAATACTATTCCAAAGAAACGAAAGCAATTTCAATAAGTTAATAAAAATTAATTTCTAAAGACTATAGCATTATTGTAAGAAACAAAGACAATTCAACCACTTAAAAATTTTCCCTCGTGTAGACAATAATTTATTATTTCAGGATAACTCAAAATTATTTTTAAGAAAATATATTAAGACTAATTGCATACATTTTTCAAAAGGTTAAAATTCCAAACGATTTCTAAATAGTGAGGAAGAAAAAGAAAATAATAATGAGCTAAAAAATTATTTTTTTCGTAAACTTATATGCGCATCTAAATCAAAAATGTAAAAGTATTAATTGAACTTAGACTTGCAATTTTCTTAATTACTTAAAGGTTTTTCAACTTCGAAAGAATAAAATACATTAATTCAATATTCAAATAAAAATTATAGATTAAAATTCAATAATCCTTGACAAATATTCTGAAAGATTAAATTAACAATTTTACTAAGCTTTGATTTCAAAAATATTTTTTTCAACAATAAATAAATATATTATCTCTTTTTTAAATAGAAATAACAATTTTTAAACGGATATTATTTTATATAATTCCATAATTTAATCGGAAAAATTTAAAGCGTATATTTTAGAATTTTGTTAAATTTATATTTGAAAGATAATATATCTTTTATGCATTGGTTTTTAAATAAAAGTATTTTTCAATAAAATTTTAAACCAATATAAATATACATATTAAATATTTCTTTAAATACTTAATCTTACTTCAAAGCTATTTTTCATTACTTAGTTCATGTACTTAAGTAAATAACGGCTTTCGAGCAAAATAGATTGAACCACACATAGGAACTGATTTTCCTGTGATAGCAATTTTCTTACGTTGTTAAATTCTACATAAATTTACACTAGTTTTAACAGTTGGACTCTTGATAGAATATGAATCTTGTGAATAGGAATATGTCATTTTAAAGATTGACATTTTTTTTCTTTTCTTGCTTCTTGTGTGTGTGTCTGTGTGTGGGGGATTCTCTCTCTCTCTCAGAAGTTTTAAAATTATTTAAAATATTTTTTTCTTCAATAGCAAAACTTCTTTTTGTACTAATTTTTATTCAAATAAATTTTTCACGACAGGAAAATATTTTATTTAAGAAGAGGAAAGTTTCTATAGTGTGTTTTTCACTAAATAAAAGTATTCAATTGATTAATAATCTCTGAAAGCTCGTGTTTTGTTAATTTATTTTTTTCTACCAATTTTCAACTGTTTTGCAGTAAACACCTCCAAGTTATGAAGTTACATTTTGATAAATGTCTGCAACGGTTGTTAAAAATAGGTATGTTATATGCCGATTAATATACTCATAGAACGAATAGTTTTTTCAAGCAATTAACTGTACCGATGGATGACGTTGCCATTCTACAAACAGAAACTCTACGTACTGCCAAAAAAAATTTAGTCCAGTGTTGGACTAACTAGTGTGCCGAAAATGGTCTGTGCCTTCCTGATCACAGACAGGTAGCATCTAATTTGACTTATTTTGTTTTCGTCTAGTCTTTTCTCTTTTGTAACTAATTGTAAAAAAATACGGTGTTCAAAAAATAAACTCTTATTAGTCTCTCCTTTTCCATTACTCGCGTTTTTTTTTTCTTTTGTGCTTCTACTTCGATTACTTCAAGCCAAAATTAGCTTTTTTTTATATATAAGACATATTCAACATTCTGAAAACGAAATATTTGGCAATGTATTTTAAAAAAATGACAAAATAATTAATAAAATAAATATGAATGAAAATGATATCAGAAAATCTTCTCAATATTTAACAACCAACTATAAAATATTGCAAAATCATTGGTAGTTTTTTTTATCTATTTCTTACGAACAATTTTACGAAATTTCTCCGAATATTTTTTCAGTTCCATAAAATTAAAACAAAATTAGACTTTTTCTCTGAAAGTGTATGTATGTCGACATCATACATCATCATATTTTTCGTTCTATATTTCCTCTTACCATAAATTTCAGAAATCCCAAATAGTTTAAATGTGAATGTAATTAAAATCTGTGTTAGGATAATCCATTTATATAGTAGAAAAGCAAAATTAAGTTGATATTATTTTAATATGTGGTTAAAAAAATGCTTGTATTAAAAATGATTGCGATGGTTCCTTAAAAATAGCATGCAATTATATATATTTGGATTAATACACATAATTATTCTTAGTAAAAAATAGTATTTCTGATTAAGTTTTCAAACATTTCATAAAGAATTTTTTCCTTATTTGTTTCAGGTTTCTTCTACCACTCAAAACTGACATTTTATTAACTTAATACTTTGAATTTTTTCCATATTCTTCTTATAAATGAAGATGTACTTTCACTTGATGGAATCACTTTAAAGAATAGATTCCTAACTTACAACACTTTCTAATATTACTTCCCCATTTTGACTTCTCAGTATATCGAAGTTTATATATTTTAATACATTATTTCCTTTGCTTTAATTAACCTATTTTTAAAAGTATAAGGGCACTCTTTATGATCTACTTTTTTCATCTAAATCTTGGAGCCAAATAGAATTTTTTATTTACTGTACTTAAAAGAAGAAGTTTATATTTATTGGATCTTTCAACCGTGTTAAATACATTGCTCGTCATCCAAAATGAAGGAAGCATCCAAACCACGTGAAATTTTACGATATATTTTCCTCAAAGGGGTATGCAAATGATAAGCATTTTGGCATAAACGTGCTCCACTAGCGACCATAGTGCCACCAACAAGTTTTATTTAAAGCGAGAATGGAAAGCTATTTTGAAATCCTGAAATTAATTTTTGGAGAGCTTGTTTTCTGTAAACAGCTTCAGTATACATTAAAGAATAATACGAACATCACTGAGCACGCTTTTGATTCAACTGAGTACGAATTGTTGTCTAAAGCGCATACGCGTTATCCTTCCGAGAAATCGGTAATCATGTCGACCGTAACCAAGCAACGGTGTTGTGGGTTTATAATTGAGGGATTCAGGAGGAAATAATGACTGATTGCACCACCTTCTATTATCCTCTACAGGGGATGACAGTCATATTATATGGATGGCAGTGATGGACCTCAGAGCTCCATCAAGAACCCTATCACAACAAATTCGGTCTGTAGGACAGCATTCGGTGACCATTGGACGTTGTAGAACAGTAGAATGTCTTCAAGGCTTTTGTCACAAACTATGGGCATTTGTGTCTATAAAAGTGTATTGAAAGACAAGCATAGAGATAACTGAATGGTACAATATTGTCTTTACAGACGAATCTCGCTTCAACAACACATCGGTTGGATTAAATTTTGAAGGTAAAAAAGAGAGAAGGAAACTGTTGCTTCATACTTAGCAATACTTCACCTGAAATGATTTGGTGGGGCCTTGAATTCCATTGCCACTCTCCTTTCACAAATTAAGGGTACAATGATCAACCAGTGATCTATCTTCGAAGTTATGTGGAGCCTGTTGTCCTCACCTTAACTTAAAAGCTTACCTGTGGCCCATATTCTAACAGGACAAAACACGATCACACAAGGTACTCAATTTTTAAGTCTTCTTCATCACCCCTCCCCTCAGATTGCATTGCTAACTCGACCTGTTTGTCACATCTACGGCGAACTACTCTTCTTTATTACCGCGAACACTTCTGATCGATGACTTGAGAATGCTGGAGAGCAATAAACCACCCGCTACTACACTAGATCAGTTTTGGCAATGTGAAAAGGCAGCATGGGCTGACATATCATAAAAGAACATTTAAAGTGTCTTTCATTCAATGTCGAGGTGGGTAGCGGTGATTATCGCTAGCCGTGGTGACAATACTAAATACCGCGATACTTTGACATCCTAGCTTTGCAGAAGGCTGTATTTTCACTACTTTTACTTTTGTATTCTATGGCAGCGTTTCTTAAACTGTGACCCGTGGAGCCCTGGGGGTCCCCAGTGCCTTTCTAGGAGGTCTGCGGAGTCTGTCATATGACGTTAAGATATTTTCCTTTCACAGACTTTGAAAATCCTCGTTAAAAAATTGAAAAATGTTCCATCTAGACTAGATCACTAAATTGCCCCATGAAAGAACTGTACCAGATCATGTGCCTCGATTTAAATATTTGGTTAGAGAAGGTATTCAAAACCTGGAGGTTCGCCATGTCAGGCTGTTACATAAGAGGAGAGGGGGCGCAGTTATCAAAAGTTTAAGAACCGATGCTCTATGGTACTCGCATAAATTTTGCTTTGATATCTCTTGGATTTCTTAGTGGTGAAGGAAAACCATGTAATATAGAATGATGAACAAACTTTATATATTATACACTCAGAAATTTATCACAGATATTTTAATTCGTAAAACTGTAATGAGTTACTTCACATAATGTGAAGACACCAGCAAAAAATGCCAAAAAAAAGTTAAGAATGATTGTTGTTGCTGAAGGGAAGGGAAAATAATCTGTTAATTATATAAAGAATAATTATTCACCAAATTCTGCAGAAAATCACCTTGAAAAATTGAAAATCATTCTATGAGTAGTAAAATAATATTATTTTTATAGCAATGATGTAGTTTCTCCCCCTCCTCTGATGTTAAATATATTTCATGGAAATAAAAATCGCATTTATTGCTATTTATATTCATTATATAACTAGGCATTTTTTATAAGATATAGTTTATAAATTTTCTCTTACAGAAGGCTCTTTTATTCAAAAAATTCCTTCCGGAATTCGGAAAAAATTCGTGCAATAAAATCAATTTTAAGATAAAATTTAATGAAAAATTAATATTCATTTAATCAAAGAATGAGTGAGTGAGTGAATATTAACGTCCCACTGTTCAGCTACACGAGGGCTTTTGGGGACGGTACGCATAATTTTGAACCATGGTCAAGTGACGCGGACGACACCTGAGCTGGCACCCCCTCTCCTAACTACCACACCAAACCAACGGGAGGACGTTTGAGCTCTCGACAGATTTAACGTGCATCGCTCCTCTACACGGTGGGTCTTCAGGGGTACTGAGATCAAACTCATGACACGCTAGCCACGATCCGATGTCTAGACCACTTGGCTACCGCGGCCACTTTAATCAAAGAAAGTATTATACAAGTTCAGCTTAACAAATTATTTTGGCATTTTTTTTATTGAGAACATTTAGAAAACTCGTGCACCACGCAGTGTATCATACGGGAGCTACAACATAAAGGAAAGATTACAACACAAACATCCATGCTTTCTCAGAGATTCGAACCCAGTCCCTCCGGTACCGCAGTCAGCGTCACTAACCACTATACCGGATGAGCGGCATTTTGGTATTTAATAGGATAATAAATCGTACTTTGTAAAAATGAATTAAAAAATACAGATAAGCAAAATATTTAATTTATTGGTATTGTGACGAGTCCTATTCGTGCCCTTTTACTAATTCTCGTGGGTGAAAAATACTTACCTAACTGTTGCTTGAGTTTAAAACCACCTTCCGTAAAGAGAACTTCATTTTATACTAATTTGAGTGCTATTTAAACTCTGCCAAAGTGAGTGTTAGAATTAGTCGTTAGGCTGCTATTAAAGTAAGATTAGCGAAGTGATAATCGGAGGTCTTAAGAGTTCTTAAAAAGAAACTTTAGTCCGTGGGATAACCAGTTGACCCGAGCGAGACCTGAAAAGTGCAGTTACATCCAATCACGCGCAATTAAGTACATAATTACTTGTCTTAGGAGTTTAAGGTAATGATTAAATTTGACTGCTCCCTCGGTTTATAACATTGCATCATAGTGAATTGCTAAATCGACAAACTTAGTTATTTTCATAACAATCGCTATTCATTTGCACCAGCAACCGCAGAGTCGCGACAGTATGACTGGAAACATTTATTTTTTTTTAGAATAAATATAACTATTTGTTACTATTAATCTAAACTTGAAGTTTTAGAAAGAAAAAGACTTTTTTCTAAGAAAAACTTACTCTTACTTAAAAAATGCTTTTTTTTTCTTAGAAAGATCTTTTTTTTACTGAAAAAGTTTTTAATTATTATTTTGTTCCGTAAATATGTGGTATAGTGATAACATTTATTTCGAAATATAAAAAATTATTTATTTCTATGGCCAAAGAAACAAATCTATGAAACAAAGTCGACTGAAAAGGAGTTTTATCACACAAATAAAAAAAATTTAAATTTTGAAAGTTGGTTTCCTTTTTTTTTTAAATGAAAATTTTTTGGTCGTCTACAAATATTTTTAAAAAGTAATTCAGTATTAATAGGGCAATTCTTAACACGGTTAAATTCAATAGGCAACACTTATTAATAAAAAAAGAACAAGAATTGAACGAATTCATTTCAGGAAACATTTTCATTATTATTGCTATTTTCTATTAAAAAAAAAAAAAAGAGTTCTAAACATAAAGCAGCTCCAGTTACTTGTAAAAGAAGTCGAAAAGATAAAAACTGAGGAGTAAAATCAAAGGGAAATTAATAATAGTGTGTACGAGAGAAAATTACATGCAGTCAAATAACACCTTCAGCAAGAAAGTCCTGGACGTCTTGTCTCGCGGATGACAATAGACAAACATATATATGTAGGTATCAAACCAGTCATTAAAATAATACATTATTCAGAAAATCTAACTGACATATTTTCCGAAGTTAGTGCCTGTTATTTATTCATCACACCTCGATATTCTGATTGTTTTCAAGACGTATACAGAACAAAATTGTAGGTTAGTACTTTCATCAAATTTGAATTGCTTAATTACTTCATGGAAGCGATGACATGACTTAAATGCATGGTTTACAAGTATAATTTATTTAAAGTATTATTTATCCTTCAATCCTTCTCCTATTGGTTATCTTAAACACCCATATAATTCTTGATTCATGTTAAATTTTCTCTACGTGAATTTTAAGAATCATTAATAACTATATGGATGATAACTCTAACATATAATAATCTTTTTAGTAAAGCAATTCGTACAGAAGTATATCTTAATCATTTTTAGGCTTAAGAATGCTAGTGAATTAAAATAATAATATACAGAAGGTCTCAATTTGAGGTTCATGTGAATGTTGTTCCAGAATACGAGAGTGTCAATTCTGTGTGTGTGTGTATTTCCAAAGGCACAGGCCATTTTTGTTTAACAAATTTCACACAGGCAGCAGTGCATGGCAATATGCAGTTATAATGATAACTTTTGTTCTCTCAAATAACTTTTGCCAAAATAAACATTGTTTCCCATAAATTTTATCGCAGAACTCTTTTATTGTTATATTCTTTAAGAATTTTAATTTCTGATCTGTATGTGCTACATACAATTTCACGATATTTTAAATAGCAGGATTCTCAACTTTCTGAAAAATATTCTATTCATCATCTATCTTACTTTTTAACCATCTTGATTTTTAAAATGACATTCCAGGAATAAAAATAATACAGGGTAATTCATAAATAAGTATACAGTTTCAATACACTATAACGTAAGAACAACGTAAGATATTATATGCCACCTGTAACAGAATTGTATGAGATTATTAAAAGTTTTGTTAAAGACAGTCACAGATGTTCTTTGTGTAGCGAGGGTCGTAGCTACACCGTATCAATGATACGGGGCCCCCCAAGCTATAAGGGCTCCAACATATGTAATTACGGTCCTATTTACAGGGCTCTCATATCCAAAAAAGGGCCTCGAAAGAATTTTGATACAGGGCCCACTTAGAACTAGCTAAGCCAGTGATGTGAACCCTTAGTTACGCGACAAACATTGATCCGGTAATCCATTTTCGCCCAAACGCATATTAAGATATCTGAAACAAGTCCATGACAGTGGTTGTGATACGCTATTTCAGCTCCGCTAGATCAGCAGGAGGAAATCACAAAGTGTTAAGTCAGAACTTCTGGATGGCCATTGGGTAAGTGGCATGTTATAGTCTGCTACTCGTCCAATCCATCGCTGAGGAAGATGTTTATCGCAGTAATCTCGCACCTTGGTCGACCAGTATGGGGGTGCACCATACAATTGGAGAATAAAGTTGTTATAATGTTGTTCTGCAACTGTGGTACCAACCAAAGAGTTAGCAAATCCAAAAAAAAGTGGCTTCCGTGACATTTTGCTAAATTCAAGATCACGAAAAGCCTTTTCCACTGCAAACACAGCCATTTTGGCAGTCTAGTCACATGGCACTGTAATGAATGGTAAGTATCCATTATACTGTGAGAGAGTCTGAAGGAAGATTAGCCATATTCAAAACAAACTCTATTTATTCATAATTATCAACAACTACACAAATTCAATAACCTAAGTTAAGAAATGCACCAATTACCAAATATGTGAAGCAATAGAGAGATAGACGAGATACGAGAAGAATTAACAATAAATCGGATCACTTACGTCCAGGCAATACATCTTCTACTTCAAATCATTCTAATCCAAATTAACGCTTATTTGACCAAATCGTCAATCCTAATATTAATCAAATAAGTTACGAAATTCTCTCGCCTAACTTCACGCTAATTAATCACTGTTATCCGTTAGCAGTCTAACCTCTGTCCTAACTCAAAAGTCTAATCTTTATATACGTCTTAATTTACATAATCATATCTTCTTCGGTGGAGGAAAGTTTTCGATAGAATAAATTTTAAAGACCCATTATTCCCCAAGAGGACTATTAGTAGGAAGAACGCGAATATATAGACCCGTTACAACACACATGCCAGCGTCACTTCCTTCAGGGGCGAGACACTAACTTTTAAGAGTACATCTACCTTACGGTTTGCTGATGTGGTGCTTGTCATTGATTGTTACTGTTTTACAGCATTTGGAAAGTGTATATTTCTTTATGAATCATCCTGTATTGAATATAAACATGATGTATACTAAGATAAGCTGATGTATGATAAGATAAGCTGATGAAAGTCACATGATAAATGTAATCGTGTATATTATACGGGTATGTTTAAATCACCTACGTGCGTTATTATTGTTAAATAATATGCACTTTTTGAAATAGTTTATGTAAAAAAACAAAAATTAGCAACAATTATGCGTGTGAACTTATAGGCTGGAAACACATAATTGTATTTATTATGTGACTAAGATGTCACAGGAATTTAATTCATTGCTTCAAAGCTAAATAATTGTTTACTGTTGAGGATTTAAATAATTATTATTTACCTATTTATTAAAATATCATTTCAATCAACAGAAATAAAAAATAGAATAATTAACTTGTTGTACTCCAAAAAGGAAAACGGAAGCTTTACTGAAAAAACCTATTATTTTTACAATTCTCTACTTCAGATGACTAACTCATCACGGAAAACTGTAAAAGAAATACATTTTTTCATGATTTTAAGCAGTAATGGAAAAGGGGGTAATATTTATAAAAGTGTATTTAGAATAAAGGCGTTTGTCTCTAGATAGATATTTAGAAAATGTTGTTTGATTTGTACATTTAGGTGTAGTACAAATTCCTTAACTTATTATAAATCGTTGTTAATTGTTATACTTTAAATGTATGAAACGAAGCAAACTTGTTAAGAGGCTAATAACTATGTAAATAACTCTAAATGAATGAAAGATTTCAAATTAGAAGGATTATCTGTTATAATTAAAACGCATTAACGCTCAGTTTGACATCAATATGAATCGCATAAAACCAATGTGATGGTTTTATGCAAACCAAGACATTTATTTATACTAGTGCAATAAATGGTGTATTGGTGAGGTATTTCTAGTAAGATTGTCGCAACCTGAAGGTTTTTGGTGTAGTTTGAGACATCGAAGAAGCAGACATTGTTATAGAAATAATTACACTTTATTTATGACTGATCACCTTATGGTTAATTCAAGTTTAATAAAACCGTGGAAGCAATCTTAAATAGTTTCATAATCTAAGCTTATAAGATTATCAAATAGACACTTATGTCTTGTTCCGATTGTAGATCACTTGTCGGATTTTTCCTAAGCTGCTACAGTCCTCTTCAAATCTGCTTCTCTATTATTTCCACTTTTCCGAACGGCAGTTCTTGCTTGAATGATAAGGTAAGGACTAACGACCAACGGTTAACTTTAAATATTTATTGCCAGGGTTTAAATAGCATTTACATTAGCATAAAATTAAGTTATCTCTACGGATGGTGGTTTTAAACTAAACCACAGTTAAAGAAGAATTTCCCCAAGAGGATTAGTTGAAGGACCATGGATAAAACCGTCCAAAAATTCACCAATTTCTTGATTGTTTTAAATAATACAATTTCATTTTATTCAATAGATTCTACTTTTTCCAGCGAGCCCACGCTCATTTTCTGAGTTTGTTAATGTAAATATCTCAAGGTATCCGACTACTTCCGACAACTTTCTTTTAAAAGAAATGAAGATATGGGGATTTTTTGTTGTTGTTGTTTTATTTGTTTAGTACATTTTAAGAAAAACATGCTAAAATTAAGGAGATAAAAAGAAATTATTAGTACTAAAATTGGAAAAAATGGGTAAAAATTTACAAAAATAACATAAACGTGGCCCTTTCTGTAACAAAAGTTAATGAGCAAATTTTCAATTTTTCAATTTTGATGTGTTGCTGTTATTCATTTTTGAATGACTTAATAAAATATTTTAATGTTTACAATAGATTTTTTTATTATTATTTTTTAAAAAAACAGTGTTATTTCAAAATGTAATTTGTAATAAAAGTGATTGTTCTGATTAAATTCTATCACTCTTATTAAGCAGATTTAATGCAAAAAATCAACAAATACTGTTTTGATTGAACAAAATTGCATAAAGTAATATAAATAAAAAAAAAAAAAAAAAAAAAAAAAAAATAAATTTGTAAGTATAATAATGTCATACTGAGACTAAACAGAATTATGTAAAAGAAAAAAACAGCATAAAATGAAAAAAGGACATTAATAGGGTATATGATCCCCCCTCATCTGTATACAAAGTTTACACCTTCTGACCATGCTTTCAATTAGGTGGTCAACCACCGCAGAATTAAGCAATCGCCATTCTTCTTGTAGAGCAGTTTCCAGTTCAATAAGAGTGGCTGGAGGTGAGAAACGAGAAGATACAGCACAGCCGAGAGCATCCCAAAGATTTTCAATGGGGTTAAGGTCGGACGAATATGCTGGCCACGCCATACGCGCAATCTCTTCACTCTCCAGGTAGTCATCGAAGATGTCAGCTCTATGGGGACGAGCGTAATCGTTCATTAAAACAAAAGTAGGGCCAACTTCTGCAGCGTACAATCTCACAATGGGTTCTAGGACTTCATCTCGATACCGGACAGCCGTCACAGAACCCCCTTTAAAGATGTGTAGGTCGGTGTGGTATCCTAATGAAATCACTGCCCACACCACAATGCTTCTGCCTCGGAATGCGTGATGTTCGGTGATGTTTTGGGGCTGATTGCGTGTTCCTTGTCTTACGCCATATCCTTATACGCTTGTCATCTAGCTCCAGAGCAAATATTGACTCATCAGTAAACATGACATTGCCCCAGTCAGACACAGTCCAATTGCCATATTCCCGGCACCACTTTAATTGTGCCCCTCTTGTTTGGACGGATAGAGGAACACAAACTCGAGGTACCCAGGCATACAGTCCATTCATATGTAATCTTCGACGTACAGTAGCTGCAGATATAGCCTTACCAATGGACGCTATAATCATAGATGTCACACGTGTGGAGGTCGCTCTGCGATTCCGCTTGGCTGCAATAGCAATATATCGATCTTCCGCGGGGGTTGTAACCCTTGAGCGACCGCCTACTGACCTTCGGACAACTGTCTGTGTGGTTTGGAATTGTTTCCATAAACGTGAAATTACAGAATGATGAACGCTGAAGAAAAGAGCAACATCTGTAATCGACTGCCCTGCTTCAATGCGCCCCACAGCACGCCAACGCTCAGAATCTTCCATTCGTTTTCTGGAAGTCATAGAAACGCGTATGCCTTTTTAAACACCTTCTATCAGCACTTACAATCAACTTCTGTAACCCTTCATAAAGCTGGCTTCTTATAAGACTGAACTTTTTGCGTATTTCTTGACATGAAAGCACGATTGGCTGTTACCTAACATATCTGCATACTTCCATCTACCTTGCAGCGAATTGCATCCTCTTCAATTCTGATTGGCTTCCGGAAATTAGCATTTTCCTCTCCGTGCTTAACTTTTGGAAGTGAGTGTATTATACAAAACATACACAAAAAGTTTCAGTTAATTATTTTCAAAACTTTTTAGCAATTGCTGTCCCCGTTTGAGCATTTTCAAAAAAACACATTTCGAGTAAAACGGGTTTTAAAGTATGACATCTCGCTTAAAGTAATGGCATCTGCTTTTACTAAAACACTCGTAGTTTTTGTTCTGGTGAACGGAAAATAATAAAGTTGGTATTTTTATAAAACTAATAAAATGGCCTATAAGATAAAACCATAAAAAAATTGTCACTTTTTGGCAAAATTCACAATTTTAGGGTAGTCGAATACTTTAAGAAAAGGGAAAAGTTATATGTTCTAGTTTAGCATATAACGACATGCCCTAGGAAAAGTAGAGAGGAGAGATAGATGCTAGCAATAGCGCTTCTCTTCCAATATATCTTCTACCAACCACAATTGTACCTTACACTTATTTAATCTGTATCTCGTTGAACCTTGACTTAGAATGATTTTTAAGTTTCCAAATTAATTTAATTGCAATTTGCATATCTTTCTCAATTCTATAAAGTTATTTTCCTGAATACTTCACACTGAGACTTATTTCTGTTATGCTTCTCCAGCTAAAAGTTTATAAGACATTGAATCGAACAAAGATATGTTTTATTTTCTTAATTCCATCTTGTAGTTTCACTTAGATTCTTATCTCTAAATTATTTAAGTAAGACTTTTTAAAAATAAGAATAGATTTTTCACGTCATTTCGAAATATGATCTGATGATGCGGACAATATTCGAGCTCATACTTTATTCATTTGAAATCTTATACCATGCCATTGCATTGACTTTTAAGCCCAGGTAGTTTAACACGTAGAAGAATTTTCCTCCCCTGCCAAAGGAAGGGGAAGGGAGTATTTTCCCTCCTGCGTGTGCAAAATAAGGAATAACTAATGGAATAACACAGTATCTTTGGTAATTCAGCACCTGTCAAAAAGTTTAACAAATAACGTAATCGATTATGTCAAAATCCAATGGTTTAAAATCGTCTGCATTTATAATTTATAGCAAAACACTTCTAAGTTATATGCTCTGATAACAAATGTCTATGTTTTTATTAACAAAAACTATCGAAACTATATCTGGAAATTCTGGTTCGTTAAAAAATAATGCTCACTATTCACCTCACATTTTTCAAACAGCTGGTTTTTTCACGAATACCGTCTGTTTAATTTATGATTGTCAGACTGAAGCGAGAGTGGAATGCGAATACGTCTGATTTCTTCGGCTAGAATTCAAAGTCCATAAAAGGGGGAAAATCAATGTAGTTAACTACACAAAAAGATAAAAAATAAGTGCTTCATCTATAAATGATTTATCTGTTTCGGCTATCTAAAATTAGAATGGAAGAAGAATTTGTAAAAATAAACTTAAAAAATGTGAGGGGAAATCTCAGAATATAAAAGGTAATTTGTGACTAAAATGTACCCTTAAGCAAACTCAAATGTCACTCATCAAATATGTATCAGGAATTGGTCAGGTTTGTTATTATTCTGTGAATTAAAAAAGTACGAAGCAAGCGAAAGATCGGAACAAAAAACGCTGATTTTAAGCCTTTTTGAATTACATAGACAGTTACAAAGATACGTATAACTTTTAAATTTAGAAACATTTTTAAAATTAAATATTAAAAAATTTTATAAACAGAAAATATAAGTTTCATTTTATAATTAATTTGAAATCGATTTAATATTAGCAATACTAAATTTTAGAAAAATGACATAATTAATTATAAGAATTAGTTTTACCTTTCTTTCCTTAAAAAAAAAAATTCAAAAGCTTAAATCTATTTTCTGTAATATTTCCACCTCGAAATTTTTGAAACATTAATTTTTCAAAAAGAGATAAGTAATAAAAGCTGTAAAACAAGTGAAAGATCTTGATTGGCCACCCATGAGAACCAACGATTAGCGTTTTATTGGAGGCTTTATACAATTTTTTCTATTTATATATAAAAAAATTCTTTATGTAGAGGATGTTTACATAAAGAATTGCCTGTAAGAGTTTCGTTTGTTAAATAACAACACCATATTCTCGTTCTCACCGAATCCAGCATCCATGAAAAGATCAATAAAACCGAGTGAATCGAACAATGGCGTTATATGATTATATGATTATATGGCAATTATATGATTTAATTTTTAGTCCAGTTTATAACTTTAATTTGATACGATTTAAAACGCGAATAAATTATGCATTTTAATGTAATAAAAACTGTTTTATATATATATATATAGGTGGCGCCACTAATTTTTGCATCTGGCTTCATCAACCTAACACGTCATTTTTAACGATCATTTAGCGTAATGCTCTCGTACGTACAGTTCTTTTTTCCACTCTCCGGTTATTTGCATTTTTTCATGTAAGTTTTTGCTTCATTATTCCTTTTCAAAATTATTTTTATTTTATTTTGTTAGGATTCATTTCCTTTCATATTTTCTATTATTTTTATTTTATTTTTCTTTTGGTTGCAAATTACACGTGGTTGGTTTTAGGCCTAACTTTTCAATATTGGTATGTTTTTCTGTTATGTATAAATTTTCTGCTGAACGGGGAAGGTAGGATCCATAAAATATATTTAACCCTAATTTTGCTGGTCCTAATTCTGCAACAGCTTTAGAAATCATAACAGGTCTTCATTTTAGTCTATTGACTCTTTTGGCTTCTTACATTTTAAAGTTCTAATTCTGTTCCATGTTATACATACACTTAGTTAATTCTTCTATAATAGACTCTTCCATCATTTTTAAAGTGTGTTTCTTGAAATCTGGTTTAAATCTTCTAGCTTTGTTAGTGATATTATTTTGTATTATCAATTTTATTATGCCATGTATTTCTTTCATTTTATGTTAATATATATATATATATATATATATACTAGCTGTTACCCGCGACTTCGTTCACGTAGAAATTTACAAAAAAGTGTTTTGTTCAATTCACAGATCTTACGAAAACTTAATAATTCTGTATTCCACGTTAAGAAATACATACACGCTATATATAGAGAGAGAGAGAGAGTTTAATGTCATTTTTTTACTTTGTGAATCAATGTTTTGTTTTTATATTTTTGTGTTCTTTCTGCTTTTTGGGGTTTATTGTTTTATTTTTTTTTTTTTTCTTTGTTTTTTGTTAATTTTTGTGTGGTTTTTTTCGTATAAATTTATTGAACATCCTCTCTATATACAGTATTAAATTTATTGAAAAATCTCTTTATATACAATATTTGGTGTACGATTTTCTTGAGCTAAAACAAAAATGCCAGTGGCATTCCTCGCACGTGAACATGCCACGTGAAAAGCAACTCTTAGTTAAATCTATGTCAACTTTGCTTAACGTTTGCCCTTGTGACTTGTTAATTGTCATAGCAAAGCTGACACTTACAGGGAATTGTAGTCTTTTGAATTCAAACGGGAAATTCGATGGTATTATGGGAATTCGTGGTATAAGTACTATGTTACCTTTTCCGCATCCGGATATTATACGACCTTCTATAACGTTTCTTTGCAATGACACTACTCGCAACCTAGTACCATTGCAAAGTTTTGGTGGGTTTAAATTACGGAGTAGTATGATGAGAACGCCAATCTTAAGTTCTAGCTTGTGAGGAGGTAGACCAGGCACAATTATACTGTTTAAAAATTCTGTTGGATAACTAACCGTTTCATCCGGATTGCAAACTGTATTGATGGAAAGGTATGTTTGTGATTGGCATTCAGTTTTACGTTCACCCGTATAGTTTCCGTTCCCGTAAGAATACGGGAATAAAACATAGTCTATGTTACTCCCCGTTAATGTAGCTTTCCATTAGTGAAAGAATTTTTAAAATCGCACCAGCCGTTTCCGAGATTAGCCGGAACAAACAGACAGACAGACAGATAGACAGACAGACAAACAGACAAAAATTTTAAAAATTTGGTTTTTTGTTATGAGTACCGTATATACTTTTAGTGCATTAAGTAAAAAGCTGCTAATTTGAAATTACAAACAGACACTTCAATTTTATTTATTTGTATAGATTACAATATAAATTTTAAGCAAATAATAACTATTGTTTAAATGTGACTAAAAATGTAAATAAAACAAAGAGAAAGGATTAAAACTTATCAATTTTTTGTTTCTTGCATTGCTTTTTGCTTATGAAGCCTTGATTTATTATTTTTAAAAGTGCATCCGAAACAGCCGATGCTCTACTTAACTGAACAGTGTGAGATAACTATCATAAAAAAAAATTATGGCACGTGTCAGCGAATTATGATGTGCGCGTAACACTGTTATGTCTCATGAAGAGCATCAGTCGCCAGTCACCAAAACAACGACTTCATTAGCTCAGCTTGGCGTTCAATTTGGCGTTCATCTTGGCATTCAGTTTCACGTTCACCCGTATAGTTTCCGTTCCGTAAGAATACGGGAATAAAATATAGCCTATGTTACTCCCCGTTAATGTAGCTTTCCATTAGTGAAAGAATTTTTTAAATCGCACCAGCCGTTTCCGAGATTAGCCGGAACAAACAGACAGACAGACAAAAATTTTAAAAATTGGTTTTTTGTTATGAGTACCGTATATACTTTTAGTGCATTAAGTAAAAAGCTGTTAATTTGAAATTACAAACAGACACTTCAATTTTATTTATATGTATAGATGTATAGATATATATTAGCTGTTACCCACCCGCTTCTCTGGGTATTTCACGATGTTTTATAAATATATGCTGTTTATATATATATAAATTATTGATATCTAAGCCCTAGCATTAAGAATTCGATTATATTGAAAAATATAATTATACCTGTAACTCTCGACTCTTGATATAAAAAAGGACAAGACTTCAAATATGTATTTTCTAAAAATCTCTAAATTTGAAGTATAGAATGATCTTTGCGCTTTCGTAACCCTATAAGCAAGTGGATTTCCGCAAGACCAATTTTTGGTGGATCTCTACTTCGTAAAATAAACATGCAAGACAAATTTCAAGTCTAAATCTAATAGAGCAAAAATGAAGTTTTTATTATCAATACCCTCCGTAATTTTGTTGAGAGTCGTTCTCCAATATAACTGTTCTTAGCGAATTTCAATTTTACAAAAGGAAAATGCAAACCAAATTCCATTATTATAGTCCTTGTAATTCGAAAAAAGGAGTTTTTTTTGTCAATACGCCCCAGTAACCCCCTGATCCTCAGGAGTTGATTTCCGTAAATACATTCTGAGTAGATCCCTATGCAACAAAAGAAACATGCTTAACAAACTTCAAGTATGTGGGTCTAACTATTCAAAAACAGGAATTTTTTTCTATAACTCCACTTGACCCCTCGCAACCCTCCTTAGGGTTGATTTTCCTTTTACTCTTTGTTAAAGGAATTCTTTTCCATGAAAGGAACATGCCTACCAATTTTCAAGCAGGTAGATCTGATAGTTTAACGGAAATTTTATCGATTACGCCCCTTAATCTCCCGAAATGAAACTTGGTGGTTTATATTTGCGAAACCAATTTTGTAGCGGTTCTCTACTCTAAAAAAAAATCTGCTTGCCAAATTTCAAGACTCTACGTCTAATAGTTTAAAATTAGGGATAATTATCTATATGGCCCCTTGAGCCCCCGCAACGCCACTTGGGGGTTGATTTTCACAAAACACATTATATAGGGGATCTTTAATACATGAAAGGATTCTGATTACCTTATTTCAAGATTGTACGTCCAGTAGTTTAAAAATGGAAATTATTATCTATAACACGCCCTTTAATCCCGCAACGCCCATTGGAGATCGATTTTCACAAAACCCATTTTGTAGCGGATCTCTACCCTATGAGAGGAATCTGCTGACCAAATTTCAATACTGTGCATGTAATAGTTTAAAAATCGGACCCCTTTTATCTCCCCTTAACCCCCCCCCCCGCAACAACCATTTCCCAAAACCCATTTTGTAGCGGATATTTACTCCATGAAAGAAACATGCTTACGAATTTTCAAGCAGGTAAGTCAAGTAGTTTAAAAACGAAATTATTTATTTATTACGCCCCTTAAGCCCCGCAACGCCACTTGGGGAGCTATTTTCCTGAAACCCATCTTGTAGCTGATCTTTACTCTATGAAAGGAATCTATTTATCAAATTTAAAGTCGGTGCGTCTAATAGTTTAAAAATGGAATTAATTATCTGTAACGCCCCCTATGCCCCCGCAACGCCACTTGGGGGTCTATTTTCACCAAACTCCTCTTATAGTGGATATCTACTCTATGAAAAGAATCTGCTTACCGAATTTCAAGATTGTACGTCGAGTAGTTTAAAAATGAAAACAATTATTTATTACGCCCCTTAACCCCCCGTAACTCCCCTTGCTGTTCGAATTTCGTAAACTCCGTTCTTAGCTGATCTCTATTCCATGAAAGGAACATGTCTACCAAATTTCAAGTCTGTAGGTTGAATAGTTCCGGAGATATCGTGATTAGTCAGTCAATCAGTCAGTGAGTCGCTTTTCTCCTTCATATCTATATATATAAAGGAGAAAAGCGACTCACTCACTGACTGACTGACTGACTAATCACGATATCTCTGGAACTATACAACGTACAGACTTGAAATTTGGTAGACATGTTCCTTTCATAGAGTAGACATCAGCTAAGAACGGATTTTCGGAAATTCGAAACGCAAGGGGCGTTACGGGCGGTTAAGGGGTGTTATAAATAATTGTTTCCATGTTTAAACTACTCAATGTTCAATTTTGAAATTGGGTAAGCAGATTCCTTTCATACAGTAGATATCCGCTAAAAAATGATTTTGGTGAAAATCGACCCCCAAGTGGCGTTGCAGGGGCTTAGGAGGCATTATAGATAATTATTTCCATTTTTAAACTATTTGACGCACTGTCTTTAAATTTGATATATATATATATATATATATATATATATATATATAAATATATTCCTTTCATAGAATAATGATCAGTTACAAAACGGGTTTTGTGAAAACAGACTTCTAAGTGGCGTTGCGGGAGATTAAGGGGCGTAATAGATAAATATATCCGTTTTTAAACTACTTCACCTACCTGCTTGAAAATTGGTAGGTAAGTTTCTTTCATGGAGTAAATATCCGCTACAAAACGGGTTTGGGGAAAATTGACCCCCAAGGGGTGTTGCGGGGGTTTAAGGGGAGTTATGAATTCCGATTTTTAAGTTATTAGACGTACAGTCTTGAAACTTAGTAAGCAGATTCCTCTCATAGAGTAGAGATACGCTACAAAATGGGTTTCGTGAAAATTGTCCCCAAGTGGCGTTGCGGGACTTAAGGAGCGTTATAGATAATTATTTCCATTTTTAAACTATTAGACGCACATTATTTATATTTGACAAATAGATTTTTCATAGAGTAGAGTTCAGCTATAAGAAGGTTTTGTGAAAACAGATCTCTAAGTGGCGTTGCGGGAGATTAAGTGGCTATAGATAAATATTTCCGTTTCTAAACTACTTCACCTACCTGCTTGAAAATTGGTAGGTAAGTTTCTTTCATGAGGTAAATATCCGCTACAAAACGGGTTTGGGGAAAATTGACCCCCAAGGGGTTAAGGCAGATATAAATAATTATTTCTATTTTTAAACTATTAGACGCACAGTCTTGAAATTTGGTAAGCAGATTCCTCTCATAGGATAGAGATACACTACAAAATGCTTTTTATGAAAATAGACCCCTAGATGGCGTTGCGGGTTCAAGGGGCGTTATTGATAAATTTTTTTGCATTTTTTATTTATTGGATGCACAATCTTCAAATTTTGCTAAGCAGATTCCTTTCATAGAGTGCAATTCCTCTACAAAATGAGTTTTGTGAAAACAGATCTTGAAGTGGTGTTGCGGGGCTCAAGTGGTGTTATAGATAATTATCCCATTTTTAAACTATTAGACGTACAGTCTTGAAATTTGATAAGCAGATTCCTTTCGTAAAGTAGAGAACCGCTACAAAATGGGTCTCGCGAATATCAACTACTAAGTTTAATTTCGGGAGCTTAAGGGCGCAATCGATAAATATTTCCATTTTTTAAACTATTTGATCATCCTGCTTGAAAATTGGTAGGCATGTTCCTTTCATGGAATAGAGTTCCTCTAACAAAGAGTAAAATGAAAATTGACCCTTAAGGATGGTTGAGAGGGGTCAAGAGGAGTTACAGAAAAAAAAATCCTGTTTTTAATTGTTAGACCCATATACTTGAAATTTGTTAAGCATGTTTCTTTTGTTGAATAGGGATCCACTAAGAATGTATTTTAAGCAAATCAAGTTCTGGGGGGGCGTGCAGGGGGTTACTGGGGCGTATTGACAAAAAAATTCCTTTTTTCGAGCTACAAGGACTATAAAAATGAAATTTGGTTTGCATTTTTCTTTTGTTGAATTGAAATCTGCTAAGAGCGGTTATTTTGGAAAACGGTTCTCAACGGGATTACGGGGATATTGATAGTAAAACTTTTGTTTTTTTCTGTTAGATTTAGACTTGAAATTTGGCTTGCATGTTCAATTTACGGAGTAGAGATCCACCGAAAATTGGTTTTGCGGGAATCCACTTGGTTTTTGGGTTACGAAAGAGCAAACATCATTTCTATACTTCAATTTTAGAGATTTTTAGAAAATACAAATTAGATGAGTTCTGCCCCCCCCCCTTATTTTTGCCAACAGGCGACAGTTAAAGGTATAAGTATATTTTTCAATATAATCGAATTCTTAATGCTAGGACATAGATATCAATAATTTATACATATATATAATCAGTAAAAATTTATAAAACATCATGAAATACCCAGCGAAGCGGGCGGGTAACGGCTAGTATCTTTATATATAAAATATACGTGTCACATATAAAATATACGTGTCACAGTGTTTGTCCGCGATGGACTCCGAAACTACTCAACCAATCATAATATAATTTTGCATACTGTGTGTCATTTCGTCCAACTTAGAACATAGGATGGTTTTTATTTCAATTAATCACGCCATAATTTTTTATTGCCGGAAATGTGAAGAATCCGGAAAAAACGTTGCCAGATTCCCGTAAGGGATGCTCATGTGTCTGTGGAAGCAGATATTGCAACAGAGGGTGAAAATTTTCAGTACTCTCGACGTTATTTAAACAGCCATCCGATTTTTGATTTTTAAATCAGCCAAAAAATAATTACGGAATCGGAAAGATCATTTCTTTCGCCACGATACGGTATAATTTTTTTTTGAAAATAATGATATTTTCTATGTTTTAAGATTTTTTTTTAAAAATGTGTTAAAAATGATGCGTTTTTATGAAAAATCTTTTCTAAATCGTTGCGTATGAATTTATTTTCGTGTTATTAAAACGATATTTTTTACTAAATAATGCCATGCTTTTTTTCTTTTTGAATCAGTCAATTAAAAAATAAAATGCCGTTAACTTTGTTTTCTACGATTTTTTTAAAAAATACTCAAAATTTTAACTCAACATTAAATAACTTCGTCATTTATCAAAATAAGCGCACGAAACTTTTTTTACGTTTGTAGAATAATGTTATCCAATTTCTGTGCAAAGATTGAAAAAATTGCTTAAAAATTATGGATTTTAAAAAAATTTTGTGATTTTCGTAAAATATCGTTTTTGCGAGAAATAATTTAAACAGTCTTTTTTGTACATTTTTTTATTTTAAAGTACTTTGTTTTTGCAATTAATGTGTGAAATTTCAAAACTTTAACGTGAAAGTTAAGCCCTCTAAAAAAATGAAAACTTTAAAAAAAAATTCTGATATGCGTCAAGGTCATTCATTCACTTTGCGTTAGCTTTCTGTTTGGAAGACGGAAAAGGTTGAGGTAGTTTTGAGTCTTTCGCTGCGTAGTAAAAAGGGAAATTCCCTCATAACACGGAACGCTCAATCATATAACGCATCACAACTAATGTTTTTTTTTTTTTTTTTTTTATTCTTAAAGATTGATTTATTGAAGAACAGTAGAATATAAGAAAAAAATATCATAAAAAAATATAAGGAAATATTCTTTAATATATTTTTATCACATAGTATTATTTTCTTTTTGAATTTTATACTGTGAAATAAATCAATATCGTTGCGTTTAAATAAAAATTATTTTTAAAACTTTTAGTATCAGTGATTTAAAAAATAAAAAGCCAAAAACTTTTCTGAACAAACTTTAATAAAACACTCAAAATACTTAATAAATAATAATTTCTTCTTTTATAAGGATAATTGCATGAAATTTTTTTCCCGTGTGTCGAACATTTAAAAAAATCCTCACAATTTTACTTCAATATTTAAAATAGTAGTGAAATTTTGTAATTTGAAACATTTCTACTTTTCTGTCTTTTTTCAACATACAACTATTTTTAAAAAGGGCTATATTTTCGTTTCCGGAACTAAAAAATTGAAACGAAAGAACTGAAAAGTGAGTGAGTGATTTATAGATTCACACTGTTCGCCTATTCGAGGGTTTTTGCCGA